>JAJJWW010001724.1:0-150497 GCA_023531295.1 Papaver armeniacum | reverse complement strand
GTAGAATTCTAAGGCATGCAAAATAAAAATTAATAATAGACCAAAAGGTCTATTTAAATATGAACCAAGAGTTTATTTTTGGTTTGGTTGGAATAAAAATGCTAAATGCGCCACACTGTCTTCTCCAAGTCGTTTTTACGTGATGTGTCATATAAGTATGGGAAAATTTATTAAATACCCTTAGTTTTGACACCCAATAAATATACCCTTATACTACAATATAAATACCCCTATCATTTAAATACCTTATCCCTTAAAAAACAGGTTACCTTAATACCCTCACTTACAATATTATTTTCCATTTAAAAATCTTAT
Organism: Papaver armeniacum; assembly: GCA_023531295.1. NCBI lineage: Eukaryota > Viridiplantae > Streptophyta > Magnoliopsida > Ranunculales > Papaveraceae > Papaver > Papaver armeniacum. The sequence continues at coordinate 150,182 of JAJJWW010001724.1, read as the reverse complement.
CCATTAAAAAACAAAATTTTCTATTATTTTCACATCCACCAGCAGCACCATTTCACCACCACCAACAACACTGCCGCCACCACCACTCCACCACCACCACCACCGCCACTCCGCCACCACCACCACTTACTAAATACAACCACCAATAATATTTCCCAACCGTCACACACCACCACCACCGTTGTTAACGCCGTGTAGCCACCGTCGCCATTAATATTAGGTGTCAACAAGCGAAGTTGATCCAAAAAATCAAAAGTTCAAAAATATTTATCAAATTTGGTTGTCGATTCCATTTTTCCATTGTTGATACATAAACATTGGTTGTTGACTCTCTAAAACTAAGGTCAATTTCTATTGTTGATACACAAATATTTGTTGTTGATTCCATTTTTCCATTGTTGATACACAAACATTGGTTGTTGACTCCCTAAATTAAGGTCAATTTCTATTGTTGATACACAAATATTTGTTGTTGACTCCTTACACTAGGATTAATTTCTATTGTTGATACACAAATTTGGTTGTTGATTCCATTTTTCCATTGTTGATACACAAACATTGGTTGTTGATTCCATTTTTCCATTGTTGATACACAAACATTGGTTGTTGACTCCCTAAATAGTTGATGGAGTAGTATTCAACAACTTGTCGTCCAACCTCACCACCACACCTTGACAGCGTACAACATTTCAACACCACAAAACAACCGGAATCACCATTATCTTCATGAACAACTTTAATTAATCATTCCAACCACAACCAACACAATCTCCATCATCAAAATTCATCTGTCTAACCTCACCAGCATCACCAACACCACGAGCACACATAATATCCACCAACACCACAATAATCATAACCACCATTATTTTCAAGACTGATTTTATTTCATCATTCGAACCTAAACCAACACAATATTCATGGTGATTTTATCTACATACTACCACCACCGGGTAAACTCAAACTAGAGAAAGAAGATAATCAATTGATAGATTGAAATACATACCTCCTTCATCGCTGCCGCCACCACCATCATGTAGATCTGGTATCTTCCTCCACCATCATCATCTTCTTCTAATTAAACAGAGATTTGATATCCTCCTTCACCACCACCACGACCTTCACCTCTATTATTTGAAACTAGGGTTGCTGATGGATCTTAAATTCGAGCTTGTTAATCTATCGATTGAGAAGAAGAACATTCAAATGAAAAGCTAAACCCATTAAATCTATAAAAGACATCAAAAGAAGAGGAATATTAACAGTTGATAATGATTATCAAGCTTGATTTTGAATCGAATCGGTGAAAATCGTCTAAATCAGTGGTGATCTTTACTTTTGCTTGTGATGGATTTCTTCGGAAGCATAAGAGGTGCTTCAGGCGGTAGCGAGAATCAGTGGAGGTGGTGGCGGGCGACTGCGAAGATGTCTTGGTTGGTTTAATGGATTTTTCATGGTGATGGTGATGGAGATGATGGTGGTAGAGATGGAAATGGTGGCGACGGAGATGGTGGTGGCGACGAACAACAACATATATCGCCACTGCAGTTTACAAAGATGTTGTTCCTGAATCTGTTTGTGGCGACGGAGGAGAAGGTGGTGGTGGTGGTGACGATGATGGTGAAGTAAAAAAAGGAAAGAGAGAGAGAATTGAAATAAAAGAGGAGATGATATGGATGTAAGGGTATATTTGTAATGTTGTCTAATCCTTAATGGACCCCTGATGGGCTTTGGATGGAGAGGGGTATTTTTATTGTAGGATAAGGGTAGTTGTGTATCCCGTCAGAATTGAGGGCAATTATATAATTTCCACTATAAATATTGGTCCATGACATTCGATCCACGACCCATCATAAGCCTCAACGAACTCATTACCCATACGAGGGGTTTGATCATGTCACGGGGAGAGGAATGGGGGTGGATACGGGGGATATATAGAGCTATCGAGGTTGAACCCAGACTACTATAAATAAAGCACCCCATTAGATCTAGGGTGGGGATGACTACTACATCAGCTCATAAGTTTGGACTATCATTAGAAAATCCAGAATGGTGTATTGATTTCCACTGCGCAGCTGTTCTTCACCTACCAAGATTATTCAGTAATCATGCTCCTATCTTTTTGAATACTTCAAGGAATATTCCTAAAGATCCACCCAACTATAAATTTGAAGCTAACTGGATCTCGCACCCAGAATTCTTAGATAAGTAGGAGAATATTGGGATCAAGAGGAAAACGAAGACATTCATTCTAAACCTAAGAAGCTGGGAGTTTTCTTCTCAGATTGGAGTTGCAAGATAATTAGTTGTATTAAGCACAATATCTCGATTCTGAAATCTAAACTCTAACAAGTGCAGTCTCGTAGACCTACTAGAGCTACTATCCAACACGAAAAGTTAATTGCAGCCGAGATCAATGTGAGATTTCTAATGTTCTGGTGAACCACTTTCATTCCTTATTTCAACAAGATACAACTATGAACCAGCATCCTTTCTCACTTTAGAGTCTAAGTACTTCTTTGCAAGTTGATAATATTGAAATAACTAAAATCCGAACCCAAGAGAAAATTTGGTCTATATTGGTTAAAATGGGTTCGTATACTGCTCCAAGTCCTGATGGGTACTCTCCAGTTTTTTATAAAAGAAAATGTTGGTCAATAATCTGTAATGATGCTGTGAAATCTATTAAACAAGTTTTTCAATATGCTTTGTTCCCTGGGTATTTTAAATCACAGTCCCATCACTCTTGTTCTAAAGATTAAAAACCCTGAAAGTCCTTCGGATTATTGTCCCATCTCCTTATGTAATGTGTTGTATGTGGAAAATTTTTTGTCAAATAGAATTAATCCATATTTAGACAACTTCATTAGTTGGTCATAGAATTCCTTTGTGCTATGGAGAGAAATACTTGATAACATCATTGTGGCTAAAGAGTTACTTCATACAATGAAAAACTTGTATGCTACAAATGAACACTTTGCATTGAAGGTTGATATGGCTAAAGCATATGACAGGGTAAATTTGAGATTTTTGGGTGACATGCTTCACTTAATGGGAATTCAAGGTATTGCACATTCTCCAATCATGAATTGTGTTATTACTGCTTCATTTTCTATTAACATCAATGGCTCTCCTCAAGGATTATTTAAAAGTAAGAGGGGAATAAGGCAGGGTTCCCATTATCTCCTTGTCTCTTTATCATTTGTTTTCAAAGGTTATCGATTCTCAAGCACCGGTATGAAGTTCAGGGGTTATATCAAGGTTTCAAAATAAACAGATGAACTCCCACAATTAGTCATATCATGTTTACAGGTGATTTATTCTTCTTTGGTGAATATTCCAAAATTAAACAATTTTAAGAAAATCTTGGAGGAATATGCAAAGATTTCTAGACAGTTAATCAACTACTCAAAACCTTCTATTCATTTTAGTAGAGGTGTTTCCGACATTAGAAAACAATACACGGTTAAAGATCTAGGTGTCCGGGAGATGGCGGTGGAAGACAAATGTTCGGGTATATACGCACGTAAGTCTGATTATAGGATTGAAAGTTATGACTTTCTAACTGACATGTTTTCTAGCAAACAATCTGGGTGGAGATAACACTTTCTTAACCTTGCAGGGAGAAATGTCTTATGCAAATCTACTTTATCTAATATTCTTATTTATGTAATGGGTATCCGTTTATTGCCAAAGAGTGTCACCAACCATATTGATAAAATCCGGAGGTGCTTCTGGTAGGGTCATGCACCAGATGAAATAAAAATGCATTTCATTAGGATTTTGGTGGGTTCGGTGTTAGAGCATAGCTCAGTTGAACCCACCAAGCGTTGGTATGTCAAGTTTGGTTGTCATATTTTAGTGAATCAAAACTCATTTAAAAAGAGTCGTTTGATTATGTACTAGAGTCAACTTCGTATAGGTTAGCTTGAAAGTATTAGGATATGAGACATTACAAGTATTACGAAGACTTGAAGAAGTGAAGAAGTAAGGAGCTACAACGATAACATCATCTTTCCACTTGAGGTTAGTGACTTGAACTGTTTCATTCCCTAACGTATCTTTCAAGTCTTGCATATTGAAAACATAACTGCAAGCATGAATGATTATACTCTAGTTGAAGTAGTTTTTAAGGAATACAATACGAGGTTTATTGCTTAACCATTAAACTTTGTATATAAGACATCGACATAATCGTATGAATGTTATTGTGATTACGTATGCGAATGAGGTGAAGATTTCATCCTAGGAAACAATGTTTTACATTTGGTTAAAGGAAGTAAAATCATGAACTTGTTTTGTGAATCGAAATGGAAATCTCCAGGCTTATTGGTATTGTTATTCATTGCATATCTTTTGAACTACCAATATGTGTGATTAGTATAAACGCTCATGACTTGTTTATGTTCTTGGTAAAACTATTCACAAGGTCTGACTTTTGTATTGGTATGACTTTTATTAGTGAAACTGATCTTAAGTAATCACCTGGGATGGTATGATCGATTTAGTGTTATTGGTATGACCAACTCTAGGCAAAGGGGAACCGATCCTAGTAAGAGGTGCAACCCTCTCAAGAGGGGAATCGATTCTTGTAGGAGGTGCAACACATTTCTAGATATTTGGAACCGATCCTATAAACATGTGCAACATGTTTTTAGACATTGAGAACCGATCCTATGGACATGTGCAACAAATACAAGTTAGATACCATATATATGTGGGAACCGATCCTAGTACCTAGTCAAGCGAATTTTTGGAAAGCTAGTGTGACTAAATCCGGTACTCACATAGAGGTAGAATCAAACTTGTTTTGGTAGAACCATGAAACCCATGATTGGTGATTGAGTGTTCTTGATCAATCACATAGTTCTTGAAAGTCGGATGAACCAATTCTAAACTTGTTTGGAAGTGTGGAAAATCGGTTTCAAGATTGTAAGTATGAAGAGGACTTACAAACTAAATATGTTCGACATACTTTGAACATGTGCGAGAACGCTTATTTTTATTGTTCAAAGGTATTCCTTAATAGCTAAAGGACAAAAATCCAGGATCGAAAAATAAGTTGAGAATCTTTTAATTAAGGTTTTTAATTTTATTTTTGGAAAATGAAAGTTAGTAATGTGCATTTACTAATTGGAGATTTTTTAAGAGATTTTTGGTCGAGTATTTGGACAAAAGCATTTCCGGGAATTATGGAAACCAAATTTGGAATATATTGCATATCTTGAGAATATTTTCGGTTTTGGAAATTCCTTGGAGTCCAAACTTCCTTGTCTATAAATATCAAAGTTTGCATTTCAAGCAAACCAATCCTCAGAGCCAGCAAAACTACCTAGTTGTGTTGTAACTGGTGGAGCCGCCTATTCAGAGAGAAAAGTAACCTAATTAGGAGAAATCTCTTATGGCCGCTCGGTTTAAAGACTTCTTTGGGATTGAGGCTTTATTAGTACCGTTAGTGGGAAACTAGATAATTGTGGTTTATTATTAGTTTCGATTGATTTGATTGACTAACAGTTGTTGACTTTGATTGCACCTAGTTTGTTTATGCTTGAGAATCTTCTCTTCTGATATAATATTCACTCAAACTAGATCGAAGTTTTGACGGGGATCTTTAGACTGTGTAGATCTAAAGACATCTTGTGATAATCCATTGTTAAGAGACTCCGTTTTGTGCGTGATTGATCATAATATATTCAAGTTGATTATGTGCAATTGTTTATTGAAGATCTAAGAAGATTTGAAGACGAAGAAGATCTCTGATTTGGGTTCATAATCTTTGGTGTGCACAATACTTTTTTCGGTTAAAGAGGATCCAACTATAATCTGTTTATCCTTGTGGTAGATTGGATTGATTAGTTGAGTATATCGGCATCTATACAATTCTTTGTGATTCAAAGTATTGATTGCAAAATCTTAACAATTACTTTGGTACGTAGTTGTTTATAAGATATATCTAAGGACCTGACAAAGGAGTTTATTGCGATAAACGGAAGAGGATTTTGTCGAACTCACATCACTTGGTTGAAAGAGTTGTTACCAAGCAGTTGTTGTTCCTTTCTTTGTTTGGAATACGAACCAAAGGAATTGTTCCAAGTACGTGACTTATTACAAGTTGGAGCGTGGGAATACGAACGAGAACTAGGTGAACTATAGGTTTAGTTGCTTGGTCTCAACTATACAAAGTTGGTTTGATTTTTATAGCGGTTTAATCCTGAGAGTATTCAATTCTGGACAAGGTTCCGGGGTTTTTCTGCATTTGCGGTTTCCTCGTTAACAAAATCTTGCCGTATCTTTTACTTTTCTATTTCTGCAAATATAATTGTTTTTATTATAATTAGAATTAAAATACTCAAACGTAAATTAGTTATTTACTTGATAGTAATCCTATTGTGTTTGATTAAGTCCGAACCTTTTATCAAGTAAACATACTTCGTTGTTGTATTGTCTCGATCTCGTATTCATAGACGATCACACGAAGTGTGAACCGATTAGTTGTATTGTCTTGACTCAGTCCATAGACAAACACTTTCGGAGAAAGGACTTATATGTGGAAAAGTTTTAGATTGAGGTATATTTGGGTACCCTTGTATTTTCATTAGGTATTCATAGTGCTGAAATGATGAAGAAATATCTAATATGTAAGTTAGTCTGGCGATTTCCTGAAGACGAAGATGCAATGACAGTGCAGCTACTCTTTGGAAAGTATTTGAGGGATGCTTCTCACTGGATTGTTGAATCTAATAACAAAAACTCATCAATATGGAACAAAATAATTGAAGTCAGACCAATGTTGGAGAATGAGATATTTTGGCAAGTGGAAAAGGTCAATAAGGTATAGAATTTTGAGGACTCCTGGTTACCAGATCATATTGAGCATCTTTTCCCAAAAAATTGGATTCTTTTTTGAATATGAAAACTACTGAAAACAGTTTTGGATCTTATTGATTCAGAGAGCAATTCTTGGAATCTTAGTATCCGGAATGATATATTTTCTCCGGATGTAGTGCAGACGATAATATCGATTGTCCCAAATTCAGAGGATGAAGATATTTTAACTTGGTCGTGCACTACTACCAAATATTGATATCATCTTCTGGCCAATGATATCACTGAGATTCTTCCTAAGATCCATATATTTATTTGGAAGGTGTTGAATGGTGGAATTATTGTAAGATGTATACTAACAGATTCAGTAATCATAGTGATAGTGCTTGCACACTCAGCAGAGAAAAAGAAGAAATAATGTTTCGTCTTCTATTTGAATGCTCATTAACCAAGATGGTTTTTAGATAATCTTCTTTGGATTTTGATTCTATGGAGTTTAATGAAAGCCTAAATAATATCATTGCGTTTTGGATGGGGCCGAATTTAAAAACAAAACTTTGTGCTCACGGGGTTTGTATTCTATAGAATGTATGGAAACTAGGAAATGATAAGGTGCTTTCTGGTCATAATTTTTCTTCTGATGTTATTCTCCGCAAAGAAGCCTTAGATTTTAACCTTTGCATGCAAAATCTGAAGCCTTCTCCTCCTAATTCCACCTTGAATCCAGAGGTCAACATTGGTCTCCTCCAGATGAACCATTTGTGAAAATTAATGTTGATGCAGCCTTCGTGCCAAACAAGGGTGTTGCAGGTGCGATTGCTCAAGATCATAGATCAGGTATTTTTTTTAGGATGTGAAACTATCACATTTGAGGTTGCATCCCCTTGGCTACCTGAATCCATTGCTTGTAAGTTGGGTATTTCACTAGTAAGGAGTTTAATGCTACACAATGTTATTATCGAAGCGATGCGAAGAATGTAACTTCTGCTGATCTTGGAGAATCAAGAGATATTCCATGAAGCATACAATCGGTTATTCTGGAGACTCAAAGAGAAGCTCTCTCCTTTCCTAATATAAGATTTCAGCAGGTTCCGAAAGTTGTTTCATTCTGGCTCATAATTTATGTCAATATGGCATGAAATAAAATGTAAACCTCGGGATCTCGGGTGGAATGCTAATTCTCCACCGAATTGTCTTCAAACCTCAGTATCAGTAAGGTGTTTTAATAAAGTGTTGGGCTTCTAAAGCCATCTTCAAATTTTTTTTTACCAAGAGTGGTACCGTAAAAACAACTTGAATCTCTTCTAAAGCCACAATCAACTTGAATCTCTTGTGATAAATCAAACACAGAACAGAGTCTGTTAACAATGGATTATCACAAGACGTCTTTAGATCTATAAAAAGTCTAGAAGAGCAAAAACTTCGATCTAGTTTGAGTGAATCTTATATCAGAAGAGAAGATTCCCAAGCATAAACAAATTAGGTGCAATCAAAGTTCAACAACCGTTAGTCAATCAAATCAATCGAAAACTAATAATAAACTGCAATTATCTAGTTTCCCACCAATGTACTCATAGAGCTTCCCAATCCCAAAGAAGTCTTTAAAACGAGTGGTCGTAAGAGATTTCGCCTAATTAGGTAACTTTCCTCTCTGAATAGACGGTTCCACCAGTAACAACACAACAAGGTAGTTTTGCTGGCTCTGGGGATTAGTTTGCTTAAATGCAAACTTCAATATTTATAGAACAAGGAAGTTTGGACACCAAGGAATTTCCAAAACCGAAAATACTCTCAAGATATGTAATATATTTCCAAATTCGGTTTCCAAAATTCCTTGAAATGCTTTTGTCAGAAATATTGATCGAAATCTCATTAGAAACTATCCAACTAGTAAATGCACATTACTAATTTTATTTTCTAAAGATATGCATTTTAATTTCTGGAAATTAAAAGCATATAAAACTAAAAACCTTAATTAAAAGATTCTCAATTTATTTCGATCCGGGATTCTCCTTTAGCTATTAAGGAATATCTTTGAACAATAAAAGATAAGAGTTACTGCACATGTTCAAAGTATGTGGACATCTTTACTTAGTAAATCCTATTTCATATTTACTATCTTGGAACGATTTGCCACACTTCCAAAACGAGTTTAGAATTGGTTCATCCGACTTCCAAGAACTATGTGATTGATTATCCTATCAAATCACCAAACATGGGTTTCACGGTTCTACCAAAACAACTTTCGGTTCTACCTCCATGTGGGTACTAGAATTAGTCACGCTAGTTACCAAAACTTGGTTGACTAGGTACTAGGATCGGTTCCCACATATATATAGTATCTAACTTGTATTTGATGCACATGTCCATAGGATCAGTCCCCAATAACTAAAAACGTGTTGCACATGTTCATATGATTGGTTCCCAGTAACTAGAAACTTGTTGCACCTCTTACAAGGATTGATTCCCCTTTTGTGATCGGTTGCACCTCTTACTAGGATCGGTTCCTCGATGACTAGAGTTGGTCATACCAATTACACTAAATCGATCATACCATCTCAGGTAATTACTTAAGATCGGTTTCACTAATAAAAGTCATACCAATACAAAAGTCAGTCCTTGTGAGTAGTTTTACCAAGATACATAAACAAGTTATGAGCGGTTATACTAAACACACATATCGGTAATTCAAAAGATTTGCAATGAATAACACATACCAATAAGCCTAGCGATTTCCCTTTCGATTCACAAAACAAGTTTATGAGTGTACTTCCTTTAAACGAATGTAAACATTGTTCCCTAGGGCGAAATCTTCACCCCATACCCATACATAATCACAATAGAATTCAAACGATTATGTCAATGTCTTATATACGAAGTTCAAAAGATAAGCGCTATACTTCGTATTGTATTCCTTAATACTATGTCTAATTAGAGTATAATCATTCACGGCTTCACGGTTATGATTTTAACATGCACGACTTGAAAAGATACGTTAGGGAATGAAACGATTCAAGTCAAATATTACTAAGCTCAAGTGGAAGGATGATGTGGTCGTTGTAGCTCATTACTTCTTCACATTGTTCAAGTCTTCACGTAATACTTGTAGTGTCTCATATCCTAATACTTTCAAGATAACTTATACGAAGTTGACTCTAGTAAATAATCAAGTGACTATTTAAATGAGTTTTGGTTCACTAAAATATTACAACCAAACTTGACATACCAATGCTTGGTGGGTTCAACCGAGCTATGCTCTGACAACCACCTATAGCTGAAGCATGAATTGACTCTAATATAGTACTTCTGTTGTTGTTGCTGCTTCTCACATACAATCTGTTCTATCTCAGCACCTCATCAGTATAAGTATAATGCTCTACATCTGTAGGTACTAAAAGCAACTGAGAAATTAGTTGTTGTGCCTTTACATCTTGAGAGTAGATGCTTACCAACTCTTGAGTCCAGTGAGGCCTTGATAGTGCTAGTGTATTACATCTAGCCTCTGGATGTGGCCTCCTTGATAGTGCATCTGCAACAATATTCTATGCTCCCTTCTTGTACTTGATTTCATAATCAAAGCCAAGTAATTTCATCAACCACCTCTGCTGAAGTACTGTAGTAATTTTCTGCTCTGGAAAATATTTAATTCTTTGGTGGTCTGTTTGAATAATAAAATTTTCCCCTAGCAGATAGTGCCTCCACTTAGTCACTGCCATCACAACAACCAGTAACTCCTTGTCATAGGTAGAGAGAGCTATTGATTTAGGCCCCAATGGTTTGTTGTAATAAGCAATGGGCCTACCTTCTTGAGTTGAGACAGCTCCAATACAATTGTTGCTTGCATCAGTCTCCACAGTGAACTGGTTGGTGAAGTCTGGCAGTGCTAGAATTGGAGTCCTGGTCATGGAAAGCTTCAATTGTTCTAATGCTTGAGTAGCTTTATCTGTCCACATGAAGGAATTATTACTCAAAAGTCTAGTGAGTGGCCTGCATATGGCTCCATAACCAATCGTGCTACTTGAACAGCTGCTTGACCGCTAATGTTGGCGTGGAAATGATTTGGCGGAGAGAGGTACAACTCTTTGTTAACACGTCACAGTAATAAAAGATAAAGAAAACAAAAATAAAATCAAATCAAACAGCCGTTGGATTAACTTAAAGGGGAATAACGAAACGTACATACTGGTTCTTTCTCGTTTGATATGTTGTTCATCTTCACAGCAAAACCAGGATTTGAAACCCTAGATTAATTTTCATTATTAAGCGGGATCATAATAAACAAACAATAAGGTTTAGAAATTGGAAAAGAAATAAAGTATGGGATATTTAATTTGACTCAAATTGACCATCCCACTTTTTTTTCCATCTCTATTTTTGTTAATCAGATCAAGTCTTATACAAAAATTAATAATTCTAATTAGTCATGCTAATTTATTTTAATTAGGGGCTTAATTAAATAGTTTCTTTACTGATTTTGATTTTTATAGATGATGTTAGAGCATTGCTCGGTCGAACTCGCATGCGTTTCTATCTCAAGCATGTTTGTCAATGTTAGTGATCAAAACTATAAGTCTTGACTTCTAGCCTATGTAGCTAAAGGTCTCGGACTAGGATAGAAAGTGTAGTTAAGCTCAAGAACTCCATGGCAATCATCACACAAGACGAAGGACTACTCGAGGAACCCGGTGGAACTTCATCGACTAAAGGTATGTGGAGACTTGAACTTATCTGTCACTCGAAAGTCTATTTACTCTATCTCCTACTCTTGAGACAAAAGTCGTTTAGACTTATAGACTTTCATTATACACATTTGTTATTTCGAGCGAGTTTAACTACTTTATCTATTTCTCGAAATATGTGTTGGTAAGCTTTAAGCTTTAGCCAAATTCATCTTTACCTAGTGACGAAAGTCATGTTATGTTTCAATCACTTTGGAAATTTCTCTGACGTGAAAAATGGTACGCATGAATAACGGGTATATAACGTTCTCTAAGAATGTGTGTTTGCGTCCGTGAACTATGATTGTCCATTATCTTGTCAAAAGTAAAGTCTTTCATAAGTCGATATTCATATGTTGATAAAGGAATGAATGGACTTTTGACAAATACAAAAGTTAAGCCTATATTGTCAATTATTGACGCAAGATAGGTTAAAATCTTTTGTTTTCAAGGATTATGTCTATTGTATGTCATGGTGCAAATTGTGATGGAAAATAGAATGAATCCTTGTGTATTTCGCAGTAATTGATCTTCCCTGATCCATATTTTCTGTGTATTACTGTGAGGCTCCGTAATGTGTCTTATGTTGAGCACTAAAACAATTAAAGTTGATTATTTTCATGGTTAGCTTTGTTGTTGTTCCATAAGGTACTTTATGTCGAGCATATTGAACTAAATTAATCATCTTGTTTGGTTATTTAGTTATGACTCCGTAAGTTTTCTTATGTTTGAGCAGTTTTTGATTGAGTTTATTATTTTCATGATTAACTTAGTCATTGCTCCATAGATTCTCTTATGTGAGTATGACCAATTAAATTGATTACTTTTGTGATTAGTTTGATTGTATATTTCAATTAAATTAATCATGGATTCTCTTGTGGTTAATTTAATTGAGTATTTTGGATTCAAATTCATACTTGTATGTGATTTGTTATGTCCAAAGAAATCCTTATTTTCTTTCGAAATTAAGGTCGCTCTTGTTGTTCTTTCGGGAATGACATATTATGGGGGAGAGTTCTTTTTGAACTTGCGCTTATTGCCATATCTTTGTGGGGAGTGCGGCTGTGGAATATTGTAAGGGTTATCTTGTATCTTTAAACTCCTTGATGTATGCATTTAGCTTCGGCTTTATGATTGCATCTAAATAAGATGATGTGTGTTTCTTTCTTTTGGTCATGAAATGTTTCTTTCGGAAATTTCATTAGGATCGATGTAGTTTATAACAAGTTGTAGAAAGTGGTAAGAAAAGTATCGTTCACTCGGACTTGTAAATATTCGTTTTAGACTCAAAGTAAAATAGAAAACTCAATCAAAGTTGTTATCAAGATTATAAAAAGCACCGGACTCGGGATTCCACCAAACTCCAATTTTTATGTGATTTAATCTAATCAATATTCGTGAAACTCTTTACGTTTAAAGTGATTCTAATATTTTGCAAAGGTAGATGTTTAGAATAACAATTGTATTTCGAAAGCATAGAATATCATAAACCTAGGTCTAAGCATAATCTATCAAGAGAAATCACAATTGCTTAGGAAAAATCATTCAATCATCTTTCAATCAAGGAAAATAATCTTAAAAGAGATTGCAAAAATTAATTAAAATAGAAATTACCACACATCATGGAAAATTGGCTTCCTCAATCGCCTCGGCAATGGGGTTTAGCTCCTCATATTTATCACTTGCTCAAAATACATGTTTGTTGCTCAAAGTTGATTAAAAAGAAGAGAAGGTATAAAGCAGCGTGTTTTATACTGATTATAATTATTCTGGAACCAACTTTGTACAAAGATCCTTAACACAAAACTGTTGCGAACTCGAATTAATCAACAAAAATTGTGACAAAATGATTAAATTTTAAAGAAAAGGCCACGGATCTGCCGCATTTGTCTCGTCTTCTGTTCTACTGGTTCTTCTTCTTCCTCTACTTTGTGTCTCTGCAACTTGATTGTTTCCTCTCTGCAATGCCTCTAAACCTCCCCAAAGTTCTCTATTCCCTTTTGTGAGTCGACACCACCTTTATATAGCCCACAGGTCCTCGAATATGTTAGGTTTATTTCCTCCCTTTCTTCTCTGCCAAGGTACGATAATCCCTCTACCAAGGTACGATAATCCCTACTGCCACCTCCGTTAACGCGTCTTTTGATGGTTATCAACTTCCCAAATCTACGGAAGATATGAATCCATGAAGATTATACCTTCTCCCATTGCCACGTAACTACAAAGATAAATCAAAACAATGCGAGAATATCTTTCTGACTTGTCGACAACTCCTATTATATATCAATTCTAACACGCGTAGCAAAATCCACCATTTGTGTTGTTACAACTAGTACAAATTCAACAGTTGAGAAAATCCAACAAAACATCAACCAAATCTTCCCTTGTTTTAGTAAATAGTTTTCTCCCTGTTTTGCTTACATTAGATACCTAGCCCAATTTATCCGAATCAAAACACCATACCAAGCATGTTTATCTCTAATGAGTCCAGCCCATCAATATCAGCGATTAAATCTCTTAAAAACAGCCCCATAATTCGAACCCTAAAATCTCCCTTAACTGGTTTTGTTTTCCCGCCAATTCTTGTTTTTCAAACGGAGAAGATGACCTCCCCCTATCCAGACTGGGGTGCGTTTAGCCATTAGGGTGCATATAGAAGTGAGGTTCCCCTTAGTAATTGAAGTGCCCCTTATCCAAACTGAGGATCCGAATAGTAATTTTCTCCCACGAGCGCAAATACCACTTTTCGAGCCAATTTTTCCGCAAAAGCTTATTTCTCCAAAAACACTTACAAAAACATAAAAAAGCCATAATAAATACAAAATCGAACACTAACAATATATACAATTGAGATTATATCGAGACACAAAATGTGTCTATCAAATACCCCAAACTTAATATTTGCTAGTCCTCGAGCAAATCAAATCTTGAAATAAAATCCTAACTCAATGTCGCATGAGGCATAAATCGATTGCATTTAGCGTATGCAATAAGCCTTTAAACCCTAGGTGGCCCTAGTGGCCGAGTTATAGTCTCGGGAGGGTTTACAAGAGGTGTACCCACAAAACCTTTACCTCCATACCCTAACTATTTACGCGAGAACCTTGGAAGGCACTAAAAAGTCTCCTTGGTTGGCATAGTTATTGACTACGGGGAGGAAGTACCACGATGCGAAATTCCAATTGATGTACACGAGTTTGCACTCAAGCATACTAAAATTCATATATAAGTCACGAGCTCTACTCGAGATAGTTTAAAGACATCATAACTTAGGAGTCAACCAATCACATGGATAGATTAAGAAGATGGATATAGAAAAACATAGATGGTTTTGATGTTGACTAAGATGAACGGTGTTTCTCCTTTACGTCGAAGGCCAACGCCAAAACGAACCTATCCTAATGGATTGAGATACTAGTCGACTAATATCAACACAACTGGCATATATAAAGGAATCGATGGTCGATAATCCTAACTCTAGGTCAACACAACCGGCATATACAAGGGTTCCGGTGGTCGACTTTATTGAATTTATTCCAGGTTGGTCTAATGGTCCAGTCTCAATTTTTTTTTTTTTTTTTTTTTTTTTGGGTATTTGAATCACTCTATTTCACCCTAGCAGTGGTAACAACTTGAATCGTGAGCCCCACCTAATCACTTAGAGAAACATATTTTAAAGAAAACAAAATAAAAATAGAAGTGAAAAGGATTCAACGAGATACGGCGAAACTACCATGTTTTTTTCTTTAATTCTAACACCTGAGCTCTGTGCTTTTATGAATGACTCTTTAGATGTTTCCATCTAATCAGATTGGTTCCTTAACTCCTACTACCAAAATGCTTCCATCCACTTAGATTGGTTAGTGCCATCCTTAATAAGCATAAATTTCTAGGCTCTGGAGTTTAATAATGCAACTAAAATGTTTGTCCCATACCCCTCAACTTAAATCTAACATTGTCCTCAATGTTCTAAAGATGAAATTAAAAGCATGAACAAGGAGAAACTGTTACCATTTAAAGCAAAAGAGATAAGGAAAGATATTACCGTATCGCATGTATGTTGGGTTACCTCCCAAGAAGTGCTAAGTTTAAAGTCTTCATCCAGACGTTAAATACCACAAATGGCTAATTACCTTTTCAAAATCATATATCAATAGTGAAACAATTGTGGGTCAACCAAATCAAATAAAGCTGCCACAATTATGAGACAACTGCACCAAATCGAGAAAAATGAGCAGAATGAGGCACAACCTCATCCAAGGTTTTCTGCAAGACAAATAGGTTTTCTACGGTGCCACTTGGGCTTCATATGAGTGTCTTGACAAACGAGATTCTTAGAATAACGGGTTTCTAATAAGCTTAATTTCTCCCTAGACAGTATCAGGGTGATCGGGTTGTGGTGTCTGAAGAGACTCAAGTAATACCTCGGATGTAAAAAGATCGAGTCCCAAGTTAAGGACTTCTAAGGGGGAGACTTGACAATTACTAGAACTATCACTACCCCCAAACTTAGGGTAATCACTACTCTCAGACAAACCTCTAACTATTTCTTGGATTTCTGGATCCTCGGAGTATTTAAAATACTCAAAAGCTTCTTCTAGTTTTCTACCTTCAAACTTAGGTTCATCATTACTCTTAGAAATACCTAACACTGTTTCCTGAATTTCTGGGTCTGTCGAGTCCTTAAATGTTCGAGAGCTTCTTCTAGTTCTAAAGTATGGTCATCTATATGAGCTAAGAGAATTGTCTCATCAAATTCATCCAAAGAATCACCAAATAAAGTGTCGTCCCAATTATCCTGAACTAGATCATGAACTAAAGTGCTAATCATATTCACTTCCTCTAAATCATCGGAAGGTTGTCTAGTAACATTAAATACATTTAGTTCAGTGGTCATATTACCAAAGGATATGTTCATAAGTTCAGTCCTATAGTTGATAATAGCATTGGACGTGGCTAGAAATGGGCGACCTAAAATTACCGGTATTTGATTCTCTGGGTCGGGGACAGGTTGTGTATCTAGGACTACAAAATCCACGGGATAAATAAACTTGTCGACCTCAATAAGAACATCCTCTATCACACCACGAGGAATTTTAACGGACCTGCTCGACTAAGCTGCGGTGTAATCTTGGTAGGTTTCAATTCACCAAGTCCTAGTTGTAAGTACACATGAGTACGGAAGTAAGTTCACACTAGCTCTAAGTCAAGTAAAGCTTTCTCTACCTGTGTTTTCCTATCGTGCAAGCAATGGTAGGGCACCTGGGTCTTTATACTTAGGAGTTGTGTTGTTCTGAATGATCGAACTTACATGACTAGCTAAAAAGGATTTTTTAGGGACACTAAGCTTGCGCTTTCGCGTAAACATATCCTTAAGGAATTTGGCATAAGCCGGAAGTTGCCTAATTTCTTCTAGTAACGGAAGGTTTATGGTAACTTTCTTAAAAACCTCCATTATGTCATTAAAGTTGGATTCATTCTTTGTTGGTACTAATAGCTGGGGAAATGGGGCTCTAGGCATAAAATAGGGCCTCTTAGGAACCGAATTAGCATCATCAGAGATTTTATCAGTCCCCTCAGCTATGGATGGTCTTGAGGGGTGTACTACAGTATGCTCACTATCGGGCATGGTTACCTGATTGTCTACTACTCTACCACTCCTAAGGGTTCTAATTGAATTCAAGCTGTTGTAATGGTTTTGCACCTATTTCATGAACTCCTCTAGGGTTGGGATTAGTTTGACTAGGGAACCTTAGTTATCTCTTTCACTTAAAGTCTTAGCTATTTGACCTATTTGAAGTTCTAACTTAGCAAGAGTCCGAGCATTAGTTTGAAAGTTCTACTTGGTTTCTGTTCAAAACTAACTTGGCTCTTTACTAACATTTCCTGGCTCTGTGCTAACATATCCTGGCTCTTTCTTAATATACTAAGAGATTCCTCTATTTTATTCTCTGAAGGGTTTTGAAACTGAGCTTGACCTGGAGAGTTCTTATTATAACCAAAACCTGGGGAAATATTCGAATTACTAAGCTGACCTTGAATCTGTCCCTTAGACCACGAAAGGTTCGGATGGTTTTTCCAACCAGGATTATAGGTTTCTGAATATGGGTCAAATTTACGCGGTTGTCGAATCTAGTGTTATTATACGAACATTGGCTTGCTCTTCATTATTACCTTCCCAAAAAGGCTCCACCGATTACTAGTGTGACCTAATTCTAAAGCTTCTAACCTTTTAGCTATTCTTGCTGCAATTTTGGCATCGATTCATAGCCTCCTTCTACCCTATTAACGTTTCTAATGCCTAGAAAAATTGTTTTACTGGGTACCCTACTATTTTCCCATTGTTGGGTCTTTTCCGCGATTTCATGCAAATATGTCATCGCCTCATCAAATGTTTGGTTTTCAAACCCAAATTGTCTGAGATAGATTCTCTACTGTGGTCGTAGTGGAATAATCCAAACCCTCATAAAGGATATGAACTAACCTAACCTTTTCTAAACCATGATGAGGACATTGGTATAATAAATCATTGAACCTTTCCAAATACCTATACAAAGATTCTCCCTCTTGTTGAGAAAACGTGCAAATTTGCGTCCTAATAGACGATGTTTTGTTCCTAGGGAAAAACTTGTTCAAAAAGCAGATGTAAGTTGTTCATATGTTTCAATTGAACCGAGAAGCCAAACTATATAGCCACGATTTAGCTTTATCTTTCAGGAAAAAAAGGGAATAACCTAAGTTTCAAAGCATGATCATCAAGGTTTCTAATCCTTAGGGTACTACAAATTTCCTCAAAGTCCCTAACATCGAAATAGGGGTTTTCATTTTCTTTCCCTAAGAAGATTGGGAGCAATTGTAAGGTCCCAGGTTTAAGTTCATAATTTGCTTCGTTTCAGCTAACCTGATACACGAGGGACGAGTAGTCCTAGTCGGGTTCAACAAAGCTTTCAAAGTTGCCATTTCTGGCTCTATCGGAATATTAGGGATTGTCTCCTTGAACGGACGTTCAAAAACGGACTCTTCAAAAATCGGACTTTCTAAATTGAGGTAATCGAGACGCTTAGAACCACTAGGTTTCTCTTTAACAAATCTACCTAGGCGTCTCTTTTACGTTCCGGTATGCAAATGAAAAAGGAAGGGGATTCTATGCAATCACAAAACAAGGATGACTCAACCAAATCAAACCTATTGATTTCTAGCAAACAAAAAGCATGATGGCTCCACTTAGATTGTTTCTAGACCGACTTCTAATCCTTGAAAGGGAATTCGTTACAATTTAAGAAAACCCCTCTGGAATCAATCCGAGTCAAAGTAAGCTAAATAGGCGAGGAAGCTCGGTGGAGCTTTGATACCCAAGGCCTCACCGGAATTACAATGCGGCGCAATCACGCATTCAACTCACGAAACCATCATGAACTTCGAAGTATGCTTAAAAGAGTAACCAATATTTTTCGAATGACTTTCCTATTAAGCTCGTTACCCTATCGGTCTTGTTCTAGTCAAAATTTTAAGGCTTAGGTTCGCGTAGGTTACGTGTTCCTAAGGCGGGCAAGAAAAAAGCAGTGATGAAATCCGAACCCTTATCTTGTATGGCCAGGCCTTGCCCTTTACTAGAAAATTAAAGCAGCCGTATTCAAGTCCTCGAGCATATATGCAAACGAAGGAGAGAGCAAGTAACTCGGCCCCGACACGGGATTCGCGAGTGTTCGAGAATCTTACCTCCCGTTCCGGACGGGGGATGAATCGGTTGTAGTCGACTCGGGCCCATGACTCCTATGTTGAGTGTACGAACCCAAGGTGCGAGACAATATCGTAATTGTCCTCCTTACATGCAAACGATTTATATTTAAGACTACCCTTCCTTAGGGTTTAAAAATAATGTCCAAAGTCCCAAAAATGTCCAAAAATTCCAAAAAAAAAAAATACAAAAATAATTATAAACCCTAATACAGTTTTAAAAAAAAACCTAAAAAATAAAAATAAAATTCTTTGTCTCTTCCTCGTTTCTTTTCGCTTTGTCTTTGACTCCAAGTCTTTAGTTAATCACCAATATCTTTGGCTCAACTTTCTTTTCTATCAATATCCAAATCCTTAACAAAACACAAATACCCAAGAAAACTTAAAATTGAACAAAAGAATAAAAATCACTAAAAATCTAAAAACAAGTCCTCGTCGGCGGCGCCAAAAATTGATGTGGTTTTATAACAAGTTGTAGAAAGTGGTAAGAAAAGTATCGTTCACTCAGACTTGTAAAGATTCGTTTACTCAGACTTGTAAAGATTCGTTTTAGACTCAGAGTAAAATAGAAAACTAAATCAAAGTTGTTATCAAGATTATAAAAAGCACCGAGACTCAGGATTCCACCAAACTCCAATCTTTATGTGATTTAATCTAATCAATATTCGTGCAACTCTTTACGTTTAAAGCGATTCTAATATTTTGCATAGGTAGATTTTTAGAATAACAATTGTATTTCGAAAGCATAGAATATCATAAACCTGGGTCTAAGCATAATCTATCAAGAGAAATCACAATTTCTTAGGAAAAATCATTCAATCATCTTTCAATCAAGGCAAATAATCTTAAAAGAGATTGCAAAAATTAATTAAAATAGAAATTACCACACACATCATGGAAAATTGGCTTCCTCCGTCGCCTCGGCAATGGGGTTTAGCTCCTCATATTAATCACTTACTCAAAATACATGTTTGTTGCTCCAAAGTTGATTAAAAAGAAGAGAAGGTATAAAACAGCGTGTTTGTAACAGTTATAATTGTTACAGAACCACTGTTACAAAGATCCTTAACACATAACTGTTGCGAACTCGAATTAACTGTTACAAAAATTGTGACAAATTGATTAAATTTTAAAGAAAAGGCCACGGATACTGCGACTGTCTCTTACTGATGTTCTCTGGTTCTTCTTCTTCCTCTCGCCCGTGTCTCTGCAACTTGATTGTTTCCTCTCTGCAATGCCTCTAAACCTCCCCAAAGTTCTCCATTCCCTTTTGTGAGTCGACACCACCTTTATATAGCCCACAGGTCCTCGAATATGTTAGGTTTATTTACTCCCTTTCTTCTCTGCCAAGGTACGATAATCCCTCTGCCAACGTACGATAATCCCTCTGCCACCTCCGTTAACGCGTCTTTTGATGGTTATCAACTTCCCAAATTGGAAGATACGAATCCATGAAGATTATACCTTCTCCCATTGCATGTAACTACCAAAGATAAATCAAAACAATGCCGAGAATATCTTTCCTGACTTGTCGACAACTCCTATTTTCTCTCAATTCTAGCACGCGTAGCAATCCTGTTGTGTTGTTACAACTAGTACCAAATTCAACAGTTGAGAAACTCCAACAAAACATCGACCAAATCTTCCCTTGTTTCCGTAAATAGTTTTCTCCCCTGTTTTGCTTCTGTTCGATACCTAGCCCAATTTATCCGAATCAAAACACCATACCAAGCATGTTTATCTTTAATGAGTCCAGCCCATCAATATCAGCGATTAAATCTCTTAAAAACAGCCCCAGAATTCGAACCCTAAAATCTCCCTTAACTGGTTTTGTTTTCCCGCCAATTCTTGTTTTTCAAACGGAGAAGATGACCTCCCCCTATCCAGACTGGGGTGCGTTTAGCCATTAGGGTGCATATAGCAGTGAGGTGCCCCTTAGTAATTGAAGTGCCCCTTATCCAAACTGAGAATCCGAATAGTAATTTTCTCCCACGAGCGCAAATACCACTTTTTGAGCCAACTTTTTCCGCAAAAGCTTGTTTCTCCAAAAACACCTACAAAAACATAAAAAGCCATAATAAATACAAAATCGAACACTAACAATATATACAATTGAGATTATATCAGACACAAAAATGTGTCTATCGGGATCCCATTCTTGTACCTTTGCCAATTTTATTGAAAAAAAGAGGGAGAATTGATATGTAGTTCACACTACAAATACATATGGTTTTCGGATCATTATGTAAGGGGGAGTGGTTTCCATATGAGATGGAATATTGACTAAGGGGGGGTGATACATATCACCATAGTATTGTTGTTGAAGTTGTGATACAATTGAACTTTGACGCTGTGTAGTGATACTATGACACTATATAACAATGATTGAGAACTCTTGTTTTCTTATTGTTATAGCTACGGATTTTCAACAACGATGATGCTAAACTTACAACCTTTGGGATCATTGGAGTACTTGGAAGTGACGAAGATTTCGAGTAATGTTGAAGATTAGACATGTGGAATAGGAGGTACAAAATTTAATTTATGTATTTTTTGTATTTCATATGTATTAATAGTTTTGCCACTAAAATTGACAAAGGGGGAGATTGTTAAAGCATTGCTCGGTCGAACTCGCATGCGTTGCTATCTCAAGCATGTTTATCAATGTTAGTGATCAAAACAATAAGTCTTGATTTCTAGCCTATGTAGCTAAAGGTCTCGGAGTAGGATAGAAAGTGTAGTTGAGCTCAAGAACTCCATCGCAATCATCATACAAGACGAAGGACTACTCGAGGAACCGGTGGAACTTCATCGACTAAAAGGTATGTGTAGACTTGAACTTATCTGTCACTCAAAAGTCTATTTACTCTATCTCCTACTCTTGAGACAAAAGTTGTTTAGACGTATAGACTTTCATTATACACATTGGCTATTTCGATCCGAGTTTAACTCGCCTATCTATTTCTCGAAATATGTGTTGGTAAGCTTTCTATTTAGCCAAATTCATCTTTACCTAGTAACAAAATTCATGTTATGTTTAAATCACTTTGGAAATTGCTTTGACGAAAAATGGTTTATGAATAATGGCTATATAACGTTCTCTGAGAATGTCTCAATGATTGAAATGAGAGTTTAGATTACATAACCATTGGTAGGATATAAGCATTGTTATGGAAACACATATATGTATAAGTCCTTATTCCTTGAACCAAAGTTTGCGAACTTTGTTGATCAAGAGAAATGGAAGTGGCGCAAGCCAAGTCCGCGAACTCAGTCCACGAACTAGCGAAAGTTCTCACCCGAGAATTTCTGCTGGGTTTGTGTACTCCTTCAATGAGCTTAAGTCCGCGAACCCAGTCCGCGAACTTGAGTAGGTTATATCTAAAACCGGTTTTTCTTGAACTAATATTTATATAAACTAAGGAATGCTTTTGCAAACCGTGGCTATAAAGTTCATGAACCGATTCGAGTGGATCAAACCGTTTTTTGCTTCGATTGTGTCTTGTGTAGTTACTGTAAGATCAGAATATCGCAACACCAATATCTTGCAAGATTAGTAAATGACAGCATCGCGAAGGCGTCGCAGAAGGGTAATATAAATGACGCAATGAATGACGACAGCCAAAACACGAGAAAGATGTGAAGATCTAGCGAAGTTTAGGAGTGTCGCGAGATTGTATACTTGTACACTTGCGACTTGTCGCAAGTCGTTCGAAAATAAAGGACGACTTATTGTCATCCAATGTGTAATACCCTATATAAGAGTCGAGCGGACTGTTGAAGGGGGATCTTTTTTAGTGTTGGGCAAGACATTAGGAGAGAGAAAGTTTGTAGTGATTGTATTTTCTTTAGCTTTTTTCCATTTTATCTTGTAATATTCAAGGAATTAATCAATAAAAACCATTGTTATTCATCTTCAAATGTCTTAGTTGTATGGAATCTAGTGAGGGGTGTAGTGTAGGATTTCCTGCAACTACATATTGGCGCTAGAAACAGAGGATTGAGTAAGGATTGACATCGTGATTTGAAAGAATTTGGAGTAGAAGGAAGGAATTTCATATAATTTTCAACGATTTACAAAATTAGGAAATGGCTAGAAGGACAAATGCATCCAGAACAACCAACAAGCTGTTAGAAGGAGTAGGAGACTTGCTTGGGATAAGGGAGAAATGAAATGGGAGAATCCTCGAAGGAACATAAGGAATAACGAAGAAAATCAAATTCAATCACCAATTCAACCGGTAAGCGGATAGAACTATGGATTATGATAGGGTAAACGTGCATACTTGGAGATCGAGACTCTATGGACGAAGGGGAAGAAGAACAACAATTGGTAAACAATGGACAAGAGGGAGAGGCAGAGAAGGGAATGGAGAAATAATTCATGGAAATGAAGAAATCGCGGCATTAGAGGCGTTGAGACAAACAATACATGAAGAAAGATGATTAGAGGCGGAGAGGAACGTGCAAACTTGAAAAGAACAGAATCATGAGCTGAGGATGGAAAACATGAGATTACAAAAACGGAAGGTCGAGAAGCACTACAAGATCAAGCTCAAGATCGAGTTAGAGAGGAAAGAAGGAGAAATTTACCTATAGAAAATGTTGATGAAGAAAACCAAGGAGAAGCGCAAAATCCAGGCATAGAACATTGTGAGAGAAGAGAAATGATGGAGGATCGTTATGTTCCACGTCCCGAGACTCTTCAAAATGGGCAGAATGATGGAAATCAAGGAAATATGCAGCGTCAGAGGCAGAATAATCCAGTTAATGAAGAAAATCAAGAAGAAGGAAGAAGAATATTGCATGTGAGAGAAGCACAAAGGAAGCAAAAAGAGATTGAGGATGAAATTGAAAGACATTATGTTGAACAAGCACATCTAGCTTGCGAGAGAGAAAGATTTAGAGCAGAAAGAGAAGAACAGGAGTTAGAAGAGGCAATTTGCCAGAATAATCATGACAATCGAGAAAGAAGGCGAGAACAAAATCGCAACAATGATAACATTAATGAAGAATATGAAAGAGCACAAAAGAGAGCTGATAGGCAGCAAAGAAGAGAGATTGATAGATATAATGGTGTGCGAATTCGTGAAAGAAGTGAGGGAGAAGATCGCAGAGAAAGACGAGAAGAGAATGATGAAAGTCAAAGCAGACATGAACGCAGGAGGATAGAAGCGCAACTAAAAAGACCAATAGATTCAAGATGTAAATGAACAAATTTTGAGAGAATTGGCAGAAATGAGAGGAATGATGAACAATAAAAGGGGAGGAGGAAAGATATAGTTGGATGAAGCCATAGAAGAAGCTGCGAAAACTCCGTTCACACAAGAGATACAATTAGGAGGAATACCACCGAAGTGCAACTTACCTACATTAACCAGCATTTTTGATGGAACAACTTGTGTGATACAACATATCAAAGATTATATGAGATGTATGTTACAATGGGAGAATCATGATGCTATATTGTGCAAATATTTTGCATCAAGTTTGATAGGAGAAGCTTTGAAATGGTTTGAAGACTCTAGAAGAATACAATAACATCTTTCAATCACTTGCGAGGCTATATTTTTAGGGGCATATATAAGTAATAATTCCTCGCGACCGGGTATTGAAGATGTATTTGGGTTAAAACAAAGGGTTGGTGAAAGTTTGAAGCATCCGACGTGAGATGGAAGACAATGTGTAGAGAAATGGTCGGCCAGAGTATGGAGGAGAGATATCTCATCTTATCATTCATTAATGCTATGTTCACGACAAATCTTTATATATTCAAATTTTAGAGTCAAGAATACAATCACAATGACTGAGTTGCGAGAACTTCAGGAGGAGTATATTGCTCTAGAGGAAAAGCAAAATGAGATGGAATCATACCTGTCGCGAATACAAGTTCGGGAGTTGCAAATGCAAGTTTGTTACCCAAATTGATAAATACGTGGCGAGTACCTCGCAAGGACAACGAGGAATGAGGATACCGAGATGATGGTCGACAAAGTTGGTAGCCATGGGAAGTCGCGATCGGAAGAATTTGAAAGAGAAAAGAATTTCTACAATCGTGGCGGAAATAATAAAATTCAAAGGCTTGATTAGCCGCAAGAAACCTATGGAGGTCAAAGGCATAATCCGCAAGAGACTTATGGAGGCCAGAGGAAGAATTATCATAGAGGGCAGCGAGGTCATAGAGTCGTATGAGAAGAAATCAAGATGCCACCACTAAACGCTAGCGTGGAGAAGATATGGGAAGCTATAATCCTGATGGAAAACATACCCGCACCATGGAACATGGGGAATGAACCACCTCCAGTGACAGAAGTCATGAATTACTGTTCCTACCACCATTTTCATGGACACCAAACGAATGATTGCGGGAATATCAAAAGAATCATCCTTAGAATGATAGACCAAGGAAACTAAATCAATTCTTAAAATGTGAAGAAAGACTCAACCATTACCAATACCTCCGAAAACTCACGTAGTAAATACAATAAAAGGGAAAGAAACATTTGTAGTGGAAGTTGGAGTGAAGGCCAAAAACTTGTTCTGCAACTCAATTGTACATTAAATGCAGGACAATTGAAGATTTCCATGATAGCGTTCTCAGTAGAGTTTTCGCAAGAGATGCTGACAATAGTGAAATAATGAACATCGCGAAGATATCGCCACTAAAAGAATGGAAAACGCAGATTGTTTCTTTTACCGCAGAAGAGGTACCTGAGGGTGGCGAGATGCATGACGGTTCATTAGTGGTAAGATTGGAAATTAACCCAAAATCTGTTGATGATGAAGATGATGGGGCAGAAAATTCATGGGCTATAAATAGAATCTTAATTGATACTGAAAGCTCTATAAACATCCTTTTTTTACCACACTTACAAGACTATGGGTGGGAAAGATGAAGACTTGATACCTTCAACCTATAAGATTTATGGTTTTAATGGTACTATATGCAAATAAACCTAAAGGAGAAATTAAATATCGACTACCACTGATAGGATTATCAACTGAAATATTATTTTGCATAGTCGATGTGGAATCCCCCTATAATGCATTAATTGGGCTACCCTGGTTACATGAGATCTTGGGTGTAGCATCAACTTACCACCAGTGCATCAAATTTCCTCATCCCAGTGGTGTTGGAGTTATAAAAGGAGATTGGGCTGAGGGACAAAAATGCTATGAAGTCTATGTGGAGTCTTGCGAGGAAAGGGTTTCTCAACAGAAGAATTGGAAAAGGAATATCAAAGAAGGACAAAGAAGAAAAGACTGATGGTGGACACAATAGAAGTGAGAGATGAAGATATATTGCGAAATCGGTGCTTGAAGACAATTGAAAATTGCGATGGTCTCGCAAAGGGAAGGAAATATTTGGAAATATGAATGAAGAAATAGAGAAACAACGGGAGTAAGAAGTGTAAGAAATAAATAATTGATTTCATAGTTGTGTAAAAAAAAAAAAAAAATGATGATGATCGAAGAAGGAGTACGCGAAACTCTCGCGATATATGAATATGATGAAAGTTTGGTTAAATAATTACAGCGAGATCTCAGAAAATGACGATCGAAGAAGGAGTACGCGAAAATCTCGCGATATATGAATATGATGAAATTTTGGTTAAATAATTACAGCGAGATCTCAGAAAATGAAGCAAGACTATGTGATAATTTCGCAAAGATAATGAGAAGAAATAATCAAAAAATCAATGAATGATTACAAGAATTGACGAGAAATGAAAGAATGAGTGAATGGGACGAACCTTTATGGCGTACACCCTAGTTCGCGAATGATATTTCGCAAGAGGCAAATGTAAGACCTAAAGTGCGTCATATAAGGGGTATCTCTTGACATGGCTCGGGGAAAAGGTTACACCGCCCCTGGAACTGAGTCATGAAAATTTGGGGTCAATAAAGCCCGTCCGGGGAGATACCTTGGATTTCCAACTATATATATAAGGTTATACCCTGGTTGGACGACCGAGGGTCTCTTCCAAGGAGTCGATGTATGACCAAGGCGCCGAGGTACACGGTTGAGCCAAGAGTGCACGGGCATTTGAAGTGTCTCGGCCATTCTTGGCAAGTCTTGGCACATCTTTGCACTCGGCCCGAAGAAAACTCCACTTAGGGTGCAGTCTCGTAACCATAAGCCTATAGGTATACGGGATAAGAGGCTGCGAAAATAATCGGTTGTTGTTAAGACCGGATGGGAGGAGCTAGTCTTGTATGGCCGATGTACGCCTCCTTGAAGGGGCAACCGGGGAGATGATAAGGGCGGCACCCTCCATTAGGGAGCTGATAAGTGTCTTAAGACGCAAATGTCATGAGGCTCTATTTTCGCAAGAAAATTTAGGCTTGTCATATTTGTGCGATGATCCTGAAGAGGCAATAATACTAACGCGAGGGTAAGACGAGATCAATGGGTCTTTACATGAAAGTGTAAAGACGTCCTGCGATTTCGTCGCAAGACGGCAATGTCATGGGACTTCAAGTTCGCAAGTATTTTTAGGCCTGTCATATTGTCGCAACAAAAATATCTGCGAGAGGCAAAAATACTAAAGAAATGATAAGACAAGATCAATGGGTCGTTACATGAAAGTGTAAGGACGTCCTGCAATTTTGTCGCAAGACGACAATGTCATGGGGCTTTATGTTCGCAAGAATATTTAGGCCTGTCATATTGACGCAAAAAATGAGGGTGGCAAAATGAGACCTTTAACTAGGAAGGCAAAATAAGACCACACAAAAACACTGATAAGGCAAGATCAATGGGTCATTACATGAAAATGTAAAGACGTCCTGCGATCTTGTCGCAATAATGAATTTCAACATAAATGAAAATAAGACAATACAAGAAATTGAGTAAGCAAATAAGCTTGCGAAAACGGCTATATTCCTTCATTTATTTGTGAAGGGTTAGCAACAGCAATTGCGAAAATAAGAAGTATTATTACTTAAAGATCCTCGATATAATCTCTCATGTGAAAATAAATAACAGAGGCAAGTATGGGAATGATTAGAGTAAAAACTTGTTATTTATTTTCATATGATATATTTACAGTAAGTGATTACAAAGATGGAAGGGTAGAAGGATAAATGTACAACTATCACAAAAAGAGGAAAAGGAAAATGGAGCTATCTCTCAATTCATTCTTCTTTTTCATCGGAATCTTTGTCAGACCCCTCTTCTTCGCTTGCATCACTATCAGAGACGTCCAGGGAAGGCATATTTTCAGGAACTTCATCAAGAAGACAAGGATATGAAGAAAGAGGAATGTTATGGTCATCGTAAACTGTTGTAATGGTTTGATTGCGAAAACAGACAACATCATTATTGAAATTAAGCTTCATTAGTTTGTGGTTGCTTCTTGACTTAGAATATTTGTCATTGCTAAGAGAAAAGTCTTTTGCAAGTTGTGCTTTCTCGATTCAAGTTCCTTGATTCTAGTTTGAAACCTCTTCTCAGTTCTGCGAACAAATGACAATGAGTTAGCAACTTAATAAGCGATTTCACAAAAAAGAGGTGGTAAAGTAATGAAGAACGATAAACA
The DNA here is from genome assembly GCA_023531295.1 of Papaver armeniacum. Taxonomy (NCBI): domain Eukaryota; kingdom Viridiplantae; phylum Streptophyta; class Magnoliopsida; order Ranunculales; family Papaveraceae; genus Papaver; species Papaver armeniacum. The sequence goes on along the minus strand of JAJJWW010001724.1, from coordinate 121,360 downwards.
ACCTTCTCTGTCGTAAATCATATCTTTAACCAAGGCGGTATGCTCGCATGAAGACTGCGTTAACACCTAAGTTATTTCCGGCATTATCTAGAACTTTTGCGGCCCAAGCGAATTCATCATCACTATTTATGACAAGAAGTGAACGAATTTGATTTTCTCGCTTATTAAGTAAGTCATTTTGGCGAAGAGATTCATCTCGTTCAATTTGGACTTCAAGAAGAGTTTTTTGGAATTTCTCTAATGCATGTGCACCTTGATTAGCAATGCGATCCTTGTCATCTATAAGGCTACTAATCTTCTTCCTAAGAATATTATTTTTCTCGTGGGAACTAAGATATAGACGTTTAAATCGGTTGGCTAAACCTAAACTAGATCTATGCTCAATTTCTAAGAGATGAAATTTGGTTCGAAGTTCATTTAGTGAGAGAGAATTAATTTTGTTTGAAGAACTACTTAAAGATTCGTTGAGATGAGCGAGAAGAGCATCATCATCCATAGGCTCAGGAAATGAATGGAGAAGGATGACTTCCTCAAAAAGATTATAAACGTCTGCGAAAATGATAAGTCAGGCAAAGAAAAATAAATGACAAAGTAGAAATGAAGAAAAGAGAAGGGTTTTATACCATAAAGTTGCTGATTAGCCTTTGAAGGGTAGATATTTTGTTCTTCTCCTTAAGTTGAAGATTTTTCTTTTCAAGATTGTTGCGCCTTTTCTCGAGATCTGAGGCAACAACAAAGGAAGCTCTCCCAGACTATATAGGAAAATAAAGAAATTATTAAGATAAGGTTTATAATCGAAATCACAAAGAAATAAAGAAATACGAACATACCAAGGCACTAAGTGCATTTAAGAAACTGGGAGTCATTGTCCGGGAAACTCCACAAAAGAATCATTATCCCATTAGCTTGGGGCATCGCAGATATTTGCGAGAGCTTCGCAAGTAGCGAGAAAAACGATCATCTCCCATTCCTTACATAGAATCGGAGAAAACGGTAGACAATTGCGCCATAGCAGATTCGATTTGAATAATTCTCCTTCATGCAAAAGAAGTATCAACCTCATTATTATCTTCATCGAGTTCTCGGTTTGGGAATTAGAGTGAGAAGAGGGATGGATTTTTCGTTTTTAGAAGATGGAGCGAGAAGATTTATCCTTGCGAAGAGTGATTTTATTCTTGCCTTTAGCCTTAGCGACCAGAAATATCATTCTCTTCAACGCCAACCTTCGCACACGAATGAAGATAAGAAACAGAGAGGCAACAATATTGTTAAAAATAATAAGGAAAAATATTTCTTACTTCATCCGTGATTGAACGAAGTATCGTCGGAGTACTCGCTTTTGGATTTCTTTTGTAGCTCCTTCTCAATTTGGTGATCGAAAAATTCGAGATTAGATATAAGAAGAAATGAAGATTGTAAAATAAATAAAAGTTAGGAAGTATACCTCTTTTGCTTTCTCGGGCCAATTAAATACCCAAGGTTGATAATTTACGAGATTCGCTGGGAGTGTATTGGAACCTGAAATGTAAGGTCCGTTCAAAAATAGTGGAAAGACACACCATTTCTCATCTTTAGAGTAGCGAGGAACATTGTTTTTGCCAGAGTGCCAATCAATATCTAACATGAGTATCTTATCGTCGGGAACGTTCTCTTTTCTTTTCAATCTAGCACCCCAACGAGATTTATCATTCTTCATATTTATCACTTGATAATTTTCAAAAAAGGTTTTCTACGCGTATACTTTTCAAATTATCTCTAAGTTTGCGAATTCGGGATCTTTGACGTCATCGGGATATAGAGATCCTTTACTGCGCCACGATTGGCGAATTCAAGCATTAGACGGATGCAATCACCACTTAATTGATAAATAGCTCGCGAGAATTTCTCATGAGCAAGGATTTCACAGAACAAGGGAAGTTCGAGATCGTATAGAGGAATGGGAAGACCTGCGAGGATTTGACCTAGCTAGATTATGATTTCTGATCATCACAATGATGATCAGTAAACAACTTTGCAGAAAGAATAGATGAAGATTCTTGATTGGGAATAGTAGACAAGGTGAAACCTTTCTTTTGTAAATTCTTTTGAGTTTCACCCAAAAGGGTTTCATATCTACGACCAGGTGGAGCCATCCTTAGAATATGGGAATGATTAGAGAAGTGAAGATCAAGAGAAAGAAGAAAAGGAAGATTTACAGAAGCAGAAGCGCAAATTGCGGAGGAGGAGAATTGAAGAAAAGTTGCGAGAGAGAAAGTAAAAAAGAAGAAGAAGAGGATGAAAACTATATATGAGAGAAGAATTCTCGAGAAGATAAATGCATTTAATGCGAGAGGGGACGTGAATGGTCAAGAAAAAACGGTTGAAAGAGACGTGTCAAGAAAAGAGTGGAAGAAGAAACATGTGTAATAAATTCTGCATAGAAGTACGGGATCGTAACAGATAAATATGAACAGTTGCGGCATTTTAAGCTACTAATTCTCATGACATTCTCTTCTTCGCAGAGAAGACATGAAAAGAGGAAATATGTAGGATCAGAATATCACAACACAAATATCTCGCAAGATTAGTAAACGACATCATCGCGAAGGCGTCGCAGAAGAGTAATATAAATGACACAATGAATGACGACAGCCAAAACACGAGAAAGATGTGAAGATCTAGCGAAGTTTATGAGTGTCGCGAGATTGTATAATTGTACACTTGCGACTTGTCGCAAGTCGTTTCCGAAAATAAAGGACAGCTTAGCTGTCATCCAATGTGTAATACCCTATATAAGGAGTCGAGCAGGACTGTTGAAGGGGGGATCTTTTTCGAGTGTTGGGCAAGACATTAGGAGAGAGAAAGTTTGTAGTGATTGTATTTTCTTTAGCTTTTTTCCATTTTATCTTGTAATATTCAAGGAATTAATCAATAAAAACCATTGTTATTCATCTTCAAATGTCTTAGTTGTGTGGAATCTAGTGAGGGGTGTAGTGTAGGATTTCCTGCAACTACGGTTACATAAGATTTAAGCAATTGAACAACTCTCTAACTAGTTCGTTTGAGTCATTTGAACTAGTTATGGTGAAGAAGAATATGGTTGATATGAGAGTGATCATATGGCTAACCATTTGGTTGACTATTGTCGAACGACCAAATGTTAATGTTTGGGTACGGTTCATAAACCCAAAATTGAACATTTTATTTGCGTATAACAAGCTAAGTTTTCGATCCAACGGTTGAGAAATATTAGCTTGAATCTAATCAGGTTTTCATTTAACGCTGAATATTGAATGCTTTGTTACCAAGCTAACATTGATTGCAAACCCTGATTTGAAAGACTATATAAGGGAGAAATCTAGCAACTGGGAAACCTAATCCCCACACCTTACGTGTGAAATATTTTGCTAAGCTAGAGTCGATTCTCCTTTAACCTTTGGTTTTCTTCTTCTAAAACTAGGTTAACGACTTAAAGACTTCATTGGGATTGTGAAGCCAGACTGATACTACTTTTCTTGTAGTTGTGTGATCTGATCTTGCTGTTTCTATCGTACGAGTACAATTATGATAATTGGCTTGAGATTTATATCTCCGATAGGCAAGATAGAAAAGAAATCACAAACACTTCGTCTTATCGTTTGTTATTCCGCAATATCTTTTTTCGATGTGTCTATTAAGATTATTAGAGGTGATCAATAATACTAGGTTGTTCTTCAGGAATATAAGTCCGGGTTATTGATTGGTTCCTGTTCACCTTGATTTATCAAAATACGGAACAAAACTCATAGGTTTATTCGTGGGAGACGGATTTATCTATTATGTAGACTTTTACTTGTGATCTGATTTGTTTATTAAAGTCTTCGACTTTGGGTCGTAGCAACTCTTAGTTGTGGGTGAGAAAAGCCAAGGAAATCAAGTACATAGAATCCTGCTGGGATCGAGGCGTAGGAGCATAACGTACCTTGGATCGGTGTGAGATTGATTGGGGTTCAACTACCAGACCGAAGTTAATTTGGAGTAGGCTAGAGTCTGTAGCGGCTTAATACAGTGTGTGTTACGATAGACACATTTATGTGTACATTTTCATCTCGATTTTCTATAATGTTAGTACCCATTTTTGTGCTTATTATGGTATTTTATGTTTTTGTAGGTATTTTTGGAGAAATAAGCTTTTGCGGCGAAATTGGCTCGAAAAGTGACCGCGGGAGAAAATTACTAAATGAGGGGCAAATGCTAAATGGATCCCAGCAATGCATAAGGGGTAACCTAATTACTAAGGGGAACCCAAGTACTATCCGCACCCCAACAACAGGATAAGGGACGACCATCTTCTTTATAATTTGAAAACAGAAAAAAGCGGGAAAATGGTTCTTCACTAGCAGAATTTAGGGTTCGATTATTGGAAGGATTTTAACGAGATTCAGTCGGAGATTTATGTTGGATTGGACTTAATTTAGTTAAACAGGCTGGATACGGTAGTTTTTCTCGACTGAGTTGGGCTGGATATCGAGTTTGGTGACGAAAAAGAAAATGCAGCCGAAAGTACGATAATTTCAGGGAAAGATTTGAGTGAGAATTAATTGGATTTTCTCATGGATTTGATTTGGTATGAGTAGTTACCATATAAATAGGGGAACTACTTGAGTTAGAATTGTAAAAAAGAGGAAAGTTTCTTTTGATTATCGGAAACAGGGAAGAATAGTTTATTTACGAGAAACAGGAAAAGAATCTCGGCTCTACATGGAATTTACGTGGTATTAAAGGGAAGATATTCGTTCCATATGATTTTATTACGTCAAAGAGATAATTTGGGAGGTTCTAAACAACCAAGAAACGTGTAGAGGTGAAACAACAAAGGAAGGAAAGTCGGTGACCTGTTGGAGAAGAAAAAGAGGATTTGCTTGAGTTATAATCGGCATGTGAGTATATAAAGGGTGCTTGGAGTCTCGGAAAGGATTATCGATAGTTTGGGGTGAAGCAGAGGTAGAAAATCACGCTGCAGGAGGAGTTGCAGCAGCAGCAGGTGAAGAGGAAGAAGAAGAGTTGCAGACGACATAACAGAAGTGTCGTTCTCAAGAACACGAAGAACAGACTCATACAGACAGTCGTTTATTCTGCTACAAAAACTATTTATCGTTCATTGTAACAAGTGTTTTTGTAATACTTATATTCGTTGCGATTTCACTGCTTTATTATTTTTCACCTCTTGTAAACACTTTTTGAGCTATGAATATCAATTTTGAACGTGTTTTCACCATGAGGAGCTAAACCCCAACACTGGGATGACGGAGGAAGCCAAGTTCACAATTGTTTGGTAATTATAATTGATTCTTATGACTTTTTGCATTGATTTTTAATCGATTTATGATTTTCATTGATTATTTGTGATTTTGTTTGGTAGTGTATGCTTAGTCTAAGAACTTTTGATGCACTATGCTTACGATTTACATCTAATGCTTTAAAAAATCTACTTTTGGCAAAGAAATAGAGTCTAGAAAAGAGCTAAAATTGTTATGAATCATTGTATGAACCAATTGATTGTGAAGTTTGGTGGAATCCTAAGTCCCAGTATCTCTCAACTTTGTTAAAATCTTTTCTTTGTTTTTAGTATTTTTGTTTATTACATCTGAAATCAAATCTCTACAAGTCTGAGAATCGAATCTTTTCTTACCACTTCAAAACTACATCATGTTCAATCTAGACTAGGTCCCGGGGTTTTTTTGCATTTGCGGTTTCCGCGTTAACAAAATTCTGGTGTCTGTGTTATTTCTATTCTGCATTATATTTGTTTATATAATTGAAATATCACAGGTTGTGCGTTGTTCAATCAATTAGAATATCCGAACTTTTGGGTTGTTGATTTAAATTGATTGACACTTGGATATTGGTGTTTGGTACCATCCAAGTTATCTCTCTTTGATAAAGACTCGCATATTTCTATTTGCTTGAGTAAAGATCAAATCGAGAGATTGGGATATAAAATTTTTGATATACTTTTTATCTAGATTGAGTCTGACTGTCTTGTTGATTCTTTAGAAAGTATATTGGAGTTTGTCCATACAGATTGCTAAGCGAAATATTGGGTGTGGTTGTTAGACCCCCGTTTTTTCAGATTATATATTATCTCCACTCAGACGAATAAGTAATTGTGTTGGCTATTAATGGAGGGAAACCATAAACAATGATGAAAGTTAAAGTTATCTGTGGCAACAAATCAAAAGATGAAAGCAAGCTTGCTTGTTCATGATGTTAGACTTGATTATCACATCATATGAAGAATTTTCACTCACTGTTCCATAACCTATATTAGATCTATTCGAATAAAAACAGTGTGTATGATGATCATGATTGCACACAGTCTTGACGAAATAAAAAAAAAAGAGAAAAAAACTAATAAGTATTTTCAGTTATTTATTTACTTAATTTTAAAGTGACGCATCAAATTTAGAACCATTCTCTTTCTGATGTGTAAATGGCCACATCAGAATCATTGTTACTCGGTTGTTATTACGCGGGTTATATAGCATTCAAACTTTCTGTAATACCCAGTACCACCAAGAAATCCCCTCATCTCTTTGATGTTGCTGGGAAGTGGCCAATCCTTCATACTAGCAATTTTTTTGGGTCTCTCCATTTTTTGTGACAATGTGGCCCAAGTACTTCAGTTCCTTTTGGCCAAAGCAGCATTTAGATAGCTTGGCATACAATTGATGTTTCCTTAGGAAGGAGAACACAATGTGAAGGTTTTCAAGATGTTCAAGATGTTCTTGTACTGATGAGTTGTAGGCCAAAATGTCATAAAAAAAATACTAGAACAAACTTTCTCAAGTAAGGATGAAATATCTCATCCATAAGAGCTTGAAATGTGGCTAAAGCATTTGTGATCCCAAAGGGAATCACCTTGAACTCATAATGCCATTGGTGGGTCCTGAAGGCAGTCTTATAAATATCTGGTCCATAAACTCTGATCTGATGGTATCTATCCCTGAGATCAATCTTTAAAAATATGAAAACACCGTGTAGATCATCTTACAATTCATCAATAATGGGTATGGGAAATTTATTTTTTATAGTAATTTCATTTAGACTTCTATAATCTACACAGAATCTCCATGAATTGTGTCCTTATTTTTGACTAACAATATTGGAGTGGCAAATAGATTGTGGATGTTTTGTATAATTCCAGAGTGCGGCATCTCCTTAACCAATTGTTCAACAACTTCCCCTTGTATGTAAGGGCATTTATATGGCCTGAGGTTGACTTGTTCTGAATTTGGTTTCAGTGGAATGGAGTGATCCAAGATTCTAGTGGGGGGTAGCTGTTTTGGCTACATCTTAAAATTCTTGAATGAGTGTTATAATGGGCTCAGAGATTGTGGTCGGGATTTCAGAAAGGGATATTGAGGATAATTGGCCTATTAGCCCATGAGAAGTTTTAGACAAGAAATTTTTAAAATCATTGCAACTCACCATCTTCAGTGTCACCTTCTCAGTGGTTCCTTACAGAGTAATCTTCTTCCCTTGATAAATAAATGAAATGCATAGTTTAGAGAGGTTAAACATTACATCACCTAGTTTTCTTAGCCAGTCAGCACCAAGTACCATGTCATATCCTCCTAAAGGTAGCATCCTTAAGTCCTCAGAGAACTTGTGACCTTGTAGTGTCCATTGAAGCTGAGAGCATACCCCAGTACTGACAGTTCTGTCTCCATTAGCTATAGTGACCAACATAGGAGCTATTTGTTCTATCTGACATGACACTTTAGAGCCTTGACCAGAGCACAATCAATAAAACAATGTGTGCTTCCTGTGTCAATTAGAATTGATATCTTCTGTTTTTTAATGGTACCCGGTATTCTAATTGTGTCCCCATTTACATTGCCAGTGATATCATGGAGAGATCTCCATGTCGAGACTCCCTTTGGAGATTCCACGATTCATAAACTTCTTATTCAACCTCTTCAGAAGATTCTGGCTACTCCACCTGCACCATGAATAATTGTTTTCTCTTACAGATATGGAGTGTACACCACATCACAGTTGTAACACAATCCCTTTTCTCTCCTTTCTCTCATTTGATCTTAGGTCAACCTCTTAGTGGGTGGTATTGGGGGACTGGATTGTGGGGTGGTATTACCATATCTTGGTGTAAAGGGAGAAGAAACTATTGTAGTGGTTTGAATTGGTTTATGGGGAAATTGAGGAGTAGTAGCCTGATATGGCCTATTGTTGGTGAATGAATTAGTAAATTATCGCTGGAATGTCCTTGAGGGTTTAGCTTGTTGAATACATTTTTTTTCTTGCATCCTAGCCAATGAGAAAGCTTGTAGCATTGTGGGAGTATGAAATATCAACACATAATTTTTAATCTCAGCTTTCAACCCACTGATAAATCACATTACAAAGTACTGTTCAGTTAGATGAGGGTTCTTGCTCAGCATAAGAGCCTCAAATTGCTCAAACTACTCCTCTACAGTAGTAACTAGCTAGACACGGTTTATTAAAGCTTACAATAAAATTATCATCCACGTGATTTTCGAATCTAGCACATACACCGTCTGCTAACTCTCTCCAGGATAAAAAAGGTTTACCAATTTGAAAATTAAGGAACCATTTATCGGCCTTACCTTCTAAATAAATGGAAGCCACACTGACCTTCTGATTTTCCTCAATGTTGTGAATATAAAAATACCTCTCACTCTTTTGTACCCGTCCACGCGGATTCTCTCCATGAAGTTTTGGAGTTCGTTGTTGTCTAGCATAAGATGTTTCACCGAAAGTGATGACCAAATTGATTGTTACCTACTGGTGGAGTAAATCCAAGGGTACCCAAAATTCTGCATCGCCATTGTTGCGTCTAGAAGCTTGAAGTAGCTCGATGTCCCATGGTTAGTAAATTTAAGTTGTCATTAGTCTGATCTTGATAGGTCTTTGCTGTAGATGCTTATTGATCTAATTGTTGACTCATCGTGTCATTTTAGCACCTAGATCGGTGAATTTCATTAAATTTTGTCTATGGAAATCAGATAGCTCTTTCAGTGTAAAATTGTTGGTACCCATTGTTTGAAGGAAAGAACGGCTCTGATGCCAAATGTACTGTACTCGGTACAAATTGCAAACAAGATCCGGTAAAGGAAGAGAGGACAGAGATAGATAAGGAAATTAGACGAATTAAGAAGAAAAAAAAAATATCTGGTTCAGGTGAATATAGCCATAAGAGAGTTTCACTAATCATGCTTATCCTTTCTCTCTCTCTCTATTACAGGTTAAATACCAACTAATCAGAAGCCCTAGAATCGACCATTCTAAGCTAAACACGGCAACATCTCTGCTAGACCAGCTAACTCACTAAATGGACCAATAATTAACAATTACAAAGGCACCCAGAATAGTGCTCAGGGCACCCACTGCTGAGGGCTACCTCAACATAAGCTAGGTACATGACAGTAACGACTAGTGGTGGTGATGGCCCACTCTCTCACTGACCACCACCTCAAGGTCCACATCTCGAAGGCATATTCCGCTCTTCAAAGTTCCAGTCCAAATGAAATAACGGCCACGAGGGGAGTGAAGAAGACTTTGGCAACAACTAAGTTCCGACTTTTGGGCTCATTCTGCTTTTGCACGAATGCAGAATCTTACTATTTGGATTCTCACTTCGTCACTAACTTTTTCCTCCAAACCCATCATTCGCTGAATTTCTTAATTGCCTGAATATCCCAATATATACTTCACGGTTGAATTCAGTCCACGCCTTGTCAGCAACTTATTCCACCAGGTTCTTAGATTTAGCCCACTAGTGCAAGTCCAACTCATACGACAAGTTAAACCACTGGCTAACTCCAAATCCTTTGAATCAAAGAAGAAGGCAGAAGAAGAAGAAGAGAAGTAAAACGATACCTTTCACAAGTTAAATGATAACATAAGGAGGCAGAGAAGTAAGAAGACGAAGGAGAAGAGATGTATGATTATAGTATTTGGTATCAATGGTAACGAAAAGAGCAGAGGATGGGAGGGAGAGTTGGGTCGTCAAGCGCTTAAACGAGAAAGAAAAATTGTTGCATGCGGCCGTCTTTAAGCATACAGACCTTAACAAGTATGATTTTCTTAATTTCAGAAAAACATTTACGGGATACGAACAAATAGCGAACGATTCTTTTCGCTGCTAACCAAGTGGCTACATTCTTAGCTAGTTAGCTGCGACAAAGGCTCATTGGTGGCTGATATTTTTTACCCCTCATTCTGAATTCCTGGCTCTGCCACTGATAAGGAGACTTTCAAGTCTATATTAGTTGTAACCAGGTTTTATTATTTATAATTGGGAGCTTGTAACTCACATGTAATGCTTACCAGTTTTCTCTTATAATAGGCTGGATTTTTCTTTTTTATAACAACGGAAGTTTTTCGTATGTTAATATTTTAGTGTGCACCCTGCGTGTGAAGATGCCCATCTCATCTAATCTGAACAAACCCCGCAACTTCGTCCCAAAGATTCTCGGTACGAGAAAGTAGTTGATGAATCAGGTTGCTAATTTTCTTCTTTTTGAAATTAGAGTATATTAGTAAAACAAGGATCTCTGTACAAGGCTACAGAAATATACAAGAGGCACTCCAAAAGTGGCCTGAACAAAAACAGACTAGTCACAGAGTCATCTACTGAAAACAAGATTTAAGGTGGCAGCCAATCAAATAATTATCCCAACTAAAAACCCAATCACTAAAAGTAGTCGTAACTTCTGGGTGATGAGTCTTCAACATAGAGAACACTAAAGCTTTGATGTTACAAGCCAATTGCTGCGAGGAGATATGCTTGTCCAAAAAAACTCTATTGTTCCGCTCCTTCCACACAATCCACAAAGTAGCATGCATAAGATACTTTCATATCATATGAGAGAAGGTATCTTAGGCCAGAGCTTCGCCAAGTCTAACAAAATTATCAGGCATAACCCAGTTCCAACCTACAGGGATAACTTCCCTCCAAACTGCAACTGCGAAATGACACTGTAACAGCCTATGATCTGTTGATTCTAAAACCAAGTTGCAACGGCCCCAGAGACCGGAAGAAGGTATACCTCGTATGGCCAGATTGCATCTAGTTCCAATCCTATTTAGGACTGCTTGCCAAACAAAAAAAGAGACACTTGTAGGGATATGATAGTCCAAATCCAACTTCATCAAAAGGATAAGAAAACTTTATTAACACCAAATAAAATACTTCTACCACAACATCTTTGTTCCAAACTTAGAAATGACTCCGACCATCTCTAAAAACTAGATTTTAAAAAAAGTACTGCAAAATTTGTCGTACGGCACAATAAGCAACAATAAGGAAAAATACGATAGAGATACAAAGCAAGCCATATAAACCAATCTTCTCTGCCATGGTCTGACTGGGTTTTCCATGAAACTCGATTTGTAGCTTAGACAAATGATCCAAAGAAGACCCGTTCTTTTGAAACGCATCCACAAGCTTGTCATAGTGTTTCTCCATTGCATCAAATTCTTCTTGCCACGGAGCTTTAATCATGGGACCATCAATCGTGTTGACTCTCTTGTTGATATATGCCTTACAAGTTGTTAAAATCTTTTCGGCACTATCATGAAAATGACGAGCAACAAAGTTTTCAAAATATTTTGGAGGCTTGTTAAGTACATTAACCATTGCCCTCCAGTTACAATTTTGGATCAATTCATAATGCATCAAAGTTGAAATCCCTTTAGTATAAATGGCACCTGCTATGTAGGCTTGGCGTATACGAATAGACTCTAAATATTCTAGAAGCGTCGATGTAGAAGGACTCCAAGGAATACATTGAAGTTGAATATAGAAATCCATGGATATAGTGAAATAATAGTAACTGATTTTCGGACGTTCATTAGGAAATTCGGAAGGGAAGTAAATATCAAAGAAAAAGAGACCATCGTGGTAACAAGTACCTTGAGGTCCGATGATTACTGCCCGCAAGAGATCCGGCTTTACTTTGTTAGCCCTGACAAAGATGGAATCTGGCAGTCCCTCTTTTAAGATGTCATGTTCACGAGATATCCTTTCAATTGTTTCTGGACTGAATTTCTTAAGGCGACGGTAGTAATAACGATGATCCGTAAAGAACGAATCGTTGATGCTATCGAATTGCTTGAATTCACCTTTTTCCACTTGATTTTCTTCCTTTTCTTGTTCTGGCATCTGAATTCTCACTTCGTCTCTCACTTTTGCTTCCAAATCCATTATAATTGCTTAGTTGATATGCCCCAATAATTCACGAGTGCGTTACTTATATGTACACAATCCTTCCGAATCACAGTTGATCTTTGATTTCTGATTTGGGTGGGATTCCGAAATTACTTCTCGGAAAGATAGATATTGTACGTGTCATATATAGGCGGTTATGAGTAGTCCTCCCAACCCTTCATGGATGAGCGCAAAGAGTGTCTCACCTAATATTCATCTCCACGTGTCATGTTAACGTGGGTCACGTTACAGCAGAGTGTTTGGACAGCTGGTTACTATCTTGTCCGTTTGATTTTTCCGTTTTCTCACGGATTCTTCTTCTTCCATCATCAACACTTGATTCTGCAAGTCTTATACTTACTTCTGTCACAAATTAATTTTTTTTTTTTGAAGCATGTATTTATTAAAGAAGCTAGGAGGAAATTACGAGGGTATCTAGTACCCATAGAATCGTTAATTACAATTTGACTAATGAAACTTGGGATTGTTTGTTCCCATATTTTGGCTCCAAGATTTCCTGTCTGGCTTCCATCCGCTGCGTGATTGGCAAGTCCGTCTGCCGCTTGGTTTCCCTCTCTGTAGTTGTGTTGGATGGCTGTGTGTGGTATGTGATTGATATGATGCTTTATTTATGCTATCATTCTCTTAAATACCACGGTCTTGCTATAGGTGAGGTAACAAAGTGCATTAAATTTTCGAATCTGTCTCGAAAAGGACTTTCATCCATTGTCTTTACTGTCGCGGTTCTTGTGGCTAGTAGCAACGGCCGGGGTTTCTGCAATTAAGCGATAGTAATTCCTAGTGGTTGCGAGAGCCATAATGACTTTTGTGCAATTCCTGCAAATGAAGCCCGCCACCAATTCTGGGTGTCCTCGGCGCGCCATCTGTATTTATTTTTATCCAATCCAAGATGGGGGAGTACCATCCTACCATTGATGTTGTTGTTGTTCATTTTTCCTCTTGAAGGAGTGGATGTTGGTAAGTCGCCCGGAAGGATCGGTGGTAGGGATTTTTGAGCCCATATATACTCCTGTTGTAACTTTAAGGTTGAAACTAAAACGTCATTTGTTGTTGCTTGTTTTTGGCGGTAGACCAAATCGTTTCTAGTGGTCCGAGTGACCGGAAAAGATAACAAAAAGCGGTGATGAATGCGGGAGGGGCTTGTTTGTTGTAGGAGTTGAGAGATAGTTGTTTGAGGTGTAATTACGTTTTGGATTGTAGTGGGGATATTTTGGGTATTTGTGAGTTGATGAAGTAAGGTGTTCCAGGTTGTAATCGCTACAGGGCAACGTAAGAGTATGTGATCAGCTGATTCTATATCGGAGTTACAACGAGGGCAGAGGTTGGAACTGACAAGATGGATTTTGTTTAAGATAATGAAGGTTGGTAGGCCTTCATTAATTGCTTTCCACAAGAAAAGCCTAATTTTTGGTGGATATGGTAAGGTCCAAAGAAATTTTATTGCTGGAAGGGGGTTCAGTTGAGGTTGTGCTGCTTCTTGGGTTAGGCATTTGTAACTAGAGGCAGTAGTGTATTTTCCCGATTTGGAGTGCGGCCAGATGATCTTGTCCTCGTTGTCGCCTAGTGGGAGGTGGATATTTCTAATTCTTTGTGAAGCATGTAGGGGGAGGGTGTTTAGTTTGTCGTGGATCCAGTTATGAGAGATAGGGTCAATTATGTCTGCTACCATCTGGATAGGGTAACATTATGTTGAATCAAGGTTCGTTGAATGTGGGATCCAGTTAGCCTCAATAGGGGTTGTCAAACCGTTTCCTATTTGGTGGAAAGTATGTTTCGGATTTGTCGGTATGAGGGATGCCAGTTGTTTCCATTGTGGGCTAGGCAAGGTGAGATGGTGATGGTTCCTTGAAGAATTGGTGGTTATTTAGGTATTTCTCGTTACATAGGCTTGTATATATGGAGTCTTTATGATCATGCAAACTCAAATTCTTTTCAAGAGTAGAGCTTGATTGTGTTCTCTACTTTTCTTTATACCTAGCCCTCCTTCATTATTGGCTTCGTTAATTTATCACCACCCAAGGTATGAAGTTTCCTAACTGATGAGTCATGACCCCAAAAGAAGTTTCTTGTGATTCGGTCTATTTGTTGATGAACAGTTGTGGGTAAAAGTTGAGTTTGCATAATATGATTTGCGGTGGGTGTGAGAGAGTTTTTAATGAGAACTAACCTCCGGCATTTGTTAGGCATTTGGTCATCCATCCTTTCGCTTTTCGTGCTAATCTTTGGAGGAGGGCTCGAAGATGTGACGAGAGGTTCTTCCCATCTTGAATTGGACCCCAAGATAAATTGGGGGTTCTGATGTGGTTGGCATTAGAAAAGATGTCGTAGATTGTCTACCTTATGCTGCTCCAGTCTTGGGTGGTGGATAATTATTGATTTTGAAGTATTAATAACCTGCCCTGCTGATGAACTGTAGGATTACAACAGGTTCTTTAGATGATTGCTACTTTCCGTAGAAGCTTTATATGTGATGAGTAGGTCGTCTGCATACATCAAATGCAAGATTGGTGGCGCCTTTTGAGATATGCGTAGCCCCCCTATGTTTTTACGGATTTCCAAGTTCCCCGGTTGGTGGAAGAATTTCCTTTAAAGTATGAAAATATAAGAGGAAAGAGGGTACATGCTGTCTAATGCCTCTAGTCGGAGTGATATAGACGTGTGGTGTACCATTGATGTTGATTGAGTATGTGACTTGTGGTGATGCATAACATTATGTAGTCCACAAAAATTATTGGGAATCCGAGTTTGGTGAGCGTTGTCTTGATGAAGCCCCGTCTAAACTATCATAAGCCTTGAATATCCAATTTTAGTGCTATTTTTGGGTCTTTTGTGCGGCTCGAGGTTACGATATGATGAAATAATTCTCCAGCGATTGCAATATTATCGTGTATCGATCTTTTAGGAACAAACGCACTCGATAAGGGCTTATCATAAATGGAAGTAACGGTCGGGTCTGTTGACTAAAATTTTGGCAATGATCTTATATGTAACGTTATAAAGTCCTATAGGTCTGAATTGTGATGGTTTTGAAGGATGTTCTATTTTTGGGATTAAGGTAATATTTGTATGGTTCATGAGTGGGTGAGTGTTGAGAGAGTTGAAAAAGCTGCGGACCATAGCAATCAAATGTGTATGTGTAGTTTCCCAAAGGTTTTGAAGAACTTACTAGTATATCCATCGGGACCGGGGCACTTTCGAGTTTATAGAGAAGAATGCTTGCTTGATTTCCCCTGGTGTTATACTGCGATGAGCGAATCAGTTGCACTGGGTGTCAATCTAGGGTTGATTCCTACAAAGAGGTCTTCATCGATTATTGTGTTGGGAGCCGTATAAAGGTCGGTGTAGTGGTTAGTGCTTGATTGTACCACTTCATCTTTGTTGGTAATCCGGTTATCTTGCGAGTCTTGTAGTTGTTGAATGTTGTTATGACTCTCAGATGAATGGTTGCTTTGGTGTGGAAGAAAGTTGTGTTGTTGTCACTTTGACTGTAGCCACAGAATTACGGATCTTTCTTTGCCCATAAGTTGCATGACATTGGAGTAGGGTTGTGTGGTGATTCCTTAATTGATTTTCTTGTTGTAACCAGTATTCTAGCTCATTTCGTTGACTAGTTGCGCAATGGTGTTGGGCAATTTTATTTGCGTCGTTGATTTTTTAATCATTGTTGGGAAGTGGCCGTATGTTTGCTTATTCCAATCCAAAAGAGTTTGGCTGGTTGTGATAAGTTTTAGTTGAAGGTCAAATGAAGGTTACGTATCATGTTGTTGAATCCATGCGGTTTTCTACCACTTGTCTGAGTTGAGGGTGAGATAACCAAAAATGCTCGAATTTGTAGTTTTTTCCCCGCCATTCCCACTGCTCTAGTTTGCAAGCAAAATTGGTGCATGGTCCGAGGCGATTCTTGGCGGTGAGTAACTCCAAAGCATGAGGGTTTGCGATGCGCCAATGTTGAGTTGCCAATGCTCTATCCGAGGCGTTCCATGATGTTATCTTGCCCCATCGATTGTTGGTCCAAGTGTATGGGTCGCCTCGAAATCCCAGTCGATAAGGCCCATCGATCTACCATTGTGAGAAAAGGTTGAGTTTGAGCGTAAGTTACTTCCCTGCCTCCTTTTTTTTTCGGATTGGTCCATTATGTCATTGAAGTCTCCCATCAAAAGCCATGGAGTAGTTGGAGTTATGTTGGAAAATATTGATGGAAAAGTCTGCGATAATCTGTTCTTGCTCACGGTGTGGCGGGCCATAAATGCGAGAGAATATCCAAGGTTGTTCGGGAGCCGGGGGGTGATTATTGCGTGTATGTAGTTAAGGTGTGTAGAGTTATTTGGATGTTAATATCGTTACTCCACATTAGACATAGTCCTCCTCGTCTGCCAATTTTAGGAACGGTATAGTGCTTTTGGAACCGTAGTGATTGCGCAAGGCCCATCATATGATTTCCATTAGCTAACGTTTCAGAGAGGAATAGAATGTTGGGTTTATGCAAAGATATTAAACTTCTTAGGTGTTGTATTGTTGTTGGTTGGTTAACACCTTGACAGTTCCATGCCAGGATGTTCATTGTAGGCGAAGGGGAAAAAAGGAGGTGAACACTAAAGGGATTGTTTGTGGAAGCTTAAAGACTATTTGTGGCAGCGGATGGTGGAATAGGGAGATGGCTTAGGGTTGGTGAATTGAACAGGTTATAAGAGCGTCTTTCCTGAGGGGTGGGTTTGAGATTTGGTATTTGTGAGAATTAGAATCTTAGCAGAAATGAAATCAAAATGAGAAAAATGTATGCTTATATGGGGAAAAGAAAACACAGAAGGATCAAGGGAGTGAAGAAATATGTAGTTCAACTGGGACAAGAAATTTGGTGTGTTGAGCTAGCAGTACATTAAGCTTAAACATCACAAATTAGTTGAGCTAGCAGTACAATTTAAGTGTATGTGAATACTGTAAGGACTTGGAGTATAAGAGAGAAATAAGCGAAAGAGTGATCTTGATAGTCTTGGTTATTTTTACTTGACTACGGTATTCACTTTTTTTCAAATTCATCACCTAACTTGCTCATGTTAATCAATAAGTTTTTACCCACATGACAAAGTCTACCATGCCAAACATTGAAATTGCAAACCATATAGGCGGAAGAATCAATTTTATTCATAGCATCAACATTAAGCTTAAACATGCCATCAGTAGCATATAACCTGTAAATATCAGACCCAATAATTGATACAACCCAGCCTTGTTGAGAAGATAGCCGGAAACAAGGTTCTTCATCAATCAAGATCTCTCTTTCCGACAGTGCTCTATTATAAGGGTATGTACTTGGAGTATTTCTCATTTGCTTAATCAATTAAGATCTCTCTTTTTGATTATTTTAGACTTTTTTTTTTTGCTAAGTTCAAAAGTTTATTAAGCAAAAAGTAACTACAAGAATTACAAGGGGCGTCACTGATGGGGTCGCTAACCTAATAAGAAATCTTAAAACTCAAACTTGAGGGCTAGGCTTTAAAAATTATAGGAAATATAACCTAGGTCTCTTCGCTAAAATGGCTCGGAGAATGATCAATAACCCTAATGACTTTTGGGTTAAGGTTTTGAAGCCTAAATACTTTCCAAAACATCCTCCTTTACATCGTCATTCTAGAAAATAAAGTACTTGGATTTGAAAAAGATCTTAGCAAAGGATTAGAATTAATTAAAAAATGGGATCAGGTGAGAAAATAAGCATATGGCAGGATAACTGGTTACATATGGAGGATAAACCTTTACAAAGGCCAGCTGAATTTCACTTACAGGATTATATTGAAGTTCTCAATTTATTGATCAATATTCTCACCAATGGGAGGACTCAGCTTTGTTTGAGCTTTTCTCTGCGGGTCAGATTGGAAAAAAATAAGAAGATTAGAATTCCTGAATACGGTAAGGATTAACTAAGATGGGCACTGACGGCCACATGTAATTTTACAATTAAATCTACTTACAATCTCAAATGTGCATAATCGAATACTATATAGTAATACGACTTTTGTCTCAATATATATAGGAGATAGAGTAGAAATAGACTTTCCAAGTGGTAGATGAGTTTTAGTCTCCACATACCTTTTGTTGATGAAGTTCCACAAGCTCTCCTTAGTAGTTCTTCTTCTTCAATTGATGAACGCTGTGAAGTCTAATGCTCAACTACACAATATATCCTACTCTGAGACATCGCTATAAATAGACTAGAAATCAAGACGTATAGTTTTGATCACTAACATTGACAAACAAGCTTGAGAGTAACGCTTGCGAGTTCGAACGAGCGGTACTCTAACACACAGATCCTTTATGGGATGCGTACCTTTCCGGTTTTGAAACCAACAGATCTTTTCTGGTTTGTATACTAAGTATGCGTACATTTCCTGGTTCACAATCAACATACTTTTTATGGTATGGATACCGGGTATGCGTACAAAAAAGTCAATGCCAAACTATAGCTACACCGGTACGTGTACTGGGTACGTATACTGCGGATCTGGACTTATAACAGTTCTCCCAGTATGTGAACTTGTATGCATACTGTCATGTATCGAGATTAACAATAGTTTTATATCTCTCTAATAATCAATATGAAACAATTCCCGAATAATATCAATGACACATACACTGTTCCCGACTATTTTCAAATGATTAAATCTTGAATCATGATTAGGTTATAAATAATAAATTATTTTAAACCAAATTCATCAAGTATGAACAAATGTTCTTAAGCTTATATCTTCATATTGCGAGAAGATATATTCAATATAAACTTAACTCGAAATTTCAATTATCCATATGTCGTCTAATTTATTCATGCGACAATGTCTCAAAGATAGAAAGGTGAAAACTTGAGATATAGATGGTTCATTCTTTACTTACCTTTTGATGTTGAAGTTCTCTAAAGCCCCAGTGGATCTTCACCATCAAGCGGTAGAACGCAGTGATATCCGAATCTCAACTACACACTTATATCCTAATCCGAGACTCCACTAAACGTATACTAGAAATTAAGATATATTTTTGACAACTAAATTTGACAACAAGCTTAAGATATATAGCGACACTTGTGAGTTCGACTGAACAATGCTCTAACAATTTCCTTGACTAATATTCTCAACTCATTGATCACTCTCTATTTTACTTTGCTTTTGATTTACTTTTTATTGTTTTCATAAATTCATAAAAATCCTCACATTGGTTACTTAAGAAATTGAAAATATAATAACTACACTTTCCTTCCGTGGAACGAACTCTTTATTACCATATACTTCATTTATATTTGGTTGAGTGAGAAAGTGAATATTTTTTTGACTCATACGACATCAATAATATATCAATATTATCATCTCGTATTATCTGCCCCTAGAAAATATAACTTCCAAAACTCCCATACTTAGTCAAACTAAAATTTCAAATTATCGACTCGTCCCATTTTAGTTCGATAATCGGTCACGAGGCATTATATTGGGTCATGAAGCATAGTCGGGTTACAACGGTAGAGTTATTGAAACACATTTGTTGTCACATCACATATATTGGATCGGGACTCACGGGAGGTAAGTCGCATGAGAATACTACTCCCTTCGTCCAAGTTATATAGGTGGAGAATCAGTTTTTGGTTGTCCATATATATAGGCATAATTCTAGTTACTAGGAGACTCTTTCCGAATATGCCCCTATTTATGATAGTAGTATATATGTGGAGAATCAGTTTTTGGTTGTCCATCTATATAGGCATAGTTCTAGTTAATAGATGAGTCTTTTCGAATATACCCCTATTTATGATACTAGTATTACACTCGAGTCAATTTAATGTTTCCAGTTTTCATGGAAAGTATGGGATAAAACAGGAACGAGAATTAATATTTATAAAATTCATAGAACTTGGACGGCGGGAGTATGTTGGATCGACGAGCTATTATATATTTATAATATTTAGATAGGGAAATTGGAGATATGCCCAAAATCGATTGTTATCTTTGGGATATGCCCCAGGATTCCAGTTTTTGGGAATATGCCCCAACCGTCCAAAATTCCATCCAAAACCGTTAAGTAATCAATATAGGCACACACATAGGATCACATATGTGAATTAAAAAATGGGTATACTATATACTAACACCTTTACAAAGTTCAAGAACATATTTTGGACAAAAAAAACCTCGAAAAAATTAGAGAGAAAGTTCAGATACATTTACGATAAATTGACTATTTAACGATTCTTTGACGGAAACCGTTACTTTGGGGCATATTCACATAAACTGGAATCCTGGGGCATATCCCCAAGATGACAGTCGATTTTGGGACATATTCTCAATTTCCCATTTATTATAGCGCTTAAATAGCAGAAGCAAAAGCCGGAGATAAACTATTTAAAATTGTAATAAAATGATTTCAAATTACAATAATAATTAAAAAGAAATCTCCGAGGTCAGGGAAATGGTTGGAAGTCGAGAGACAAGCTGAGCTCCAACCCCTTTCTGAATAGCAACTCCTACTCTATGAAACAAAAAATTCCCTATTTTTGAAAAAGTATCATTCCTAGTAAGAACATTCTTCAGGATTCTCTAATTTAACAAAGAATATTACTAGTACAACTGTTGCCACGGTGGGAGAGCCGACCGAAGAAGAATATGAAGATGTGGTTTGTCTTCGACTACTTTCGTCCCATTTTAGAAAAAGAGATACTTACTCCTTTCAAAAAAATTGATACTTTCGCTCCGTTTCAGAAAAAGTGATATTTTCGCTCCGTTTCAGAAAAGTGATACTTTCGCTCAGTTTCAGAAAATTTTATACTTTCGTTCCGTTTGGGAAAGTATCACTTTTCCAAAAACGAAAAATTAGTCGATATATTCAATTTTCGAGAATGTGACGAAAGTGAAAGTATCACTTTTCTTGAAACAGATGGAGTACATCGTTTTATTTTGTTGATGCATAAATCAAAATATGATTACATAAAGTATTATATATCTCCGATTTTTTTCGTAAAGACTCTAAATTTGATATTGTTGTTTGTACTCATTGCGGTGAATTTTTTATAACCTTTGCAACGGGATAAAAATTTTAAAATTCAAAGCACGGATTTTTAGATATGTTATATTAAAGTTGGGTTGCCAATTATACCCCTAAAATATGATACACAAGAAATTATAATACAATTTGACACTCATATCTATTTGCCATTCTTCTTTAGTTTATTTATGAAAATGTATAATACATATTGCCTTCCTCTGCGGTTTTTTTACGAAATTGTCTAAAGGAAAAAAAATTGATTTAGAGGGTCATTTTTGGTTTTTTGGCCCGGACCATTTTCAATATTTTTGTGTCAATTGATCACTTAGATTTCACAAAAAAATGGCCATATAAGGTCCTCCCTCACTTCACTCGGTCGGCCCAACAAGAAACTAGTTGAAAGCCTAACAAGCTAAGCTCCAACGGCATACTCATACGTTATAATTCTATAACCAAACTGACTTCTTCCTTTTTTGACTTTTCAAAGTTAAAATTTAATTTGTCGATTTACATCCAAACAAGATATTACACGTATAAAAGTGCTTTTCAATAGATTAATACTTTGTGCGGTTACGAGGATTCCCATTTAGGGGTGGGACTTGGGTTGGTTGGTCGGGTTGGAAGGCTTGGCCGAGGCAGACCCGAGGTTGAAATTCTTTGCCCAGATTGCCCATGGAACCCGTGGAGGTTCTGCCCAAGTCTTGCCCAAGATATATTCCTCGGGTTCCTCGGGTTGACCCATGCTAATACTTTACAACATAAAAATTGTGGACATAGAATGGGGTTAGTTAGTAGACTCATATATATATACACACATATAAACCCTAATGACCTTAATTTAAGTCTTAAATTTATTTTTATTAATGTTAATGTGATAATAACAAATTTTAGTAATTATAAGATTTAATTATTGTATTTAGATTATATTTCCCAATAACTTATGATTATTGACAATAATATAAATTTTTTTCATATTGAATTAATAATGAGATAGATATGATTTATATTTTCATTATTAGGTTTGAAGATAATGGCTAAAATTGCTTTTAATAGATAATACTACCGATTATAAAAATAGTTTATATAATTATATTATAGTTCCTCGGGTTGGGTGGGTTGCTCGGGTTAGAAATTTGTGTACCCATGCTTGCCCAAGTTTAACTCGGGTTTATTAAAATTGTACCCGAGCTTGCCCTAACTTTTAAAATACATTGCCCATGTCCGCCCAACGTTCGGGTTGGGCATGGGTTGGGAGGGTTGACCCAACCCAAGTCCCACCCCTATTCCCATTTGTTGTTATCGATGAAATCATCCCAAGTTCCCAATTGCAATATTCTTGCTCGATTCTTCTGGCTCGGTAATTGACATTTTCCTTAGAATTTGGAGCAATCCTCGCTGAAATCCAAGCCTTTGGATTTTCCCACTGATCCATCCTACTTTTGATTCAACTTATATAAAAGGACAAGCGATTTTGTGTGTTTCCATTTGCTAAGTTTCAAATTTATTTTTCCAAGTCTACCCCTCAAGCCAGGTTAGTTACCAACCATAGTTAGGCTTTATTTAGGTTAGGAGATATGGATGGGTTTCCGCGGTTTACCCAGATAAGAAACCATTACTGCTGTATTTAAGAAGAGATTTGATGTCGTAGAGGACGTTCAATGAGTAGCAGCGCATCAAGCAGATAGCAAGAACGAACAAACCATTACTGCTGTATCTATTGCATGATTATAAAGAACACGCAATTGGGGGATATGGGAATTAGTTGGGGGATATAGCTACAGGACAAAAACGGTGTCCCAATAGCAATTCTGGGTGACCCCCTATGTAATTATTTTTTTAATTCCTAATCTAGCTCCCACTAATCAGGATTATTGATTAATTATGATTAGTAAAATGTTAAGTATTTGGGGGATAAATTAGTGTGTATTTATTTTTATTTGAATTTGTGTGGGTTAGTTGAGAGTAGAAGGAGGGAAAATGGTTTTTGAGTGGAAATTTTTTTTTTTTTGAAAATGGAAGATGATTGTGATGAGAGAATTCTTGCTAATAGGTTGAAAATTTGATTTTTTTCTTTGAATCCACCATTGTTGCGTTTGAAAAAGCTTGATGTCGGAATAGTATTCAACCAAAAAACCATGCCGCATTTGCCGAAATTTTCATAAATTGTTTCCCACTATCCGGGGTTAAAGTCTCGTTACAAAAATTTTTAGGTTTTGATCTTAAAAACCTATTTTTTCAGGTTTTAATCAGTCTACTTCCGGCACAGTTATCTGATTTTCGAGCATGCCGGAACTACTTCCGGCATGGTTTTTGCTTAAATTTCTATGCCGGAACATGATGAAAAGTATCCAGAAAATTGATTTTTTTTTCACTTAACTACCGGCATTGATAGATTTATATCGAGCATCTTAGGCATTTAGTTCCGGCATTGAATTTCATCACTTACGGCATGGTCTTCATCATTTCCGACATGTTCCTCATCACTTAGGCGTGATCTTCATCCTAAATAACCATGCCGGAACTCACTTCGATTGTGGTCTTCATCCTAAATTTCTATCTTAGGCACATGATGAAAAGTATTCGGAAAAATTAATTTTTTACCCACTTGACTACCGGCATTAATAGATTTATATCGAGCATGCCGGAATTTAGTTCCGGCATTGAATTTCATCAATTCCTAAGCATGGTCTTCATCACTTCAGCGTGACCTTCACCATTTTAGACATGTTCTTCATCACTTCCTACAAGGCATGGTCTTCATCACTTCCTATTGCGTGGTCTTCATCATTTCCGCATGTTCTTTATCATTTCCGACATGTTCTTCATCACTTCCGAGAGAAGGAGAAGAGAATTTGAAAGGAAATGGGGAAAATTTAGAATTTGAAAGAGAATGGGGAACATTTGGGTTTTCAAAGTTTTAACCCTAAAAAGATTAATAAGAAGTGGAGATGGAAATGGGGAATATGATTTTGTTTTTTGATTTTTATTTTGAGGGAAGGGTGTTTTAGTATTTTCGCCCCAAAAGTCACCCCTTAGCACACACCATGGGTTGGGGGAAGTAATTCATATCCCCCAATTAGTTTTTATATCCCCAATTGCGTGTTCATTATAAAACCCACGCATAATTATCAAAAAATTTGTTATAAATGTCTCTTTCTTATTTTTAATTTTTTTTATTTAGGAGAAATGAAACAGAATAAACAAAACCAGAAATGAAAATCTATGTACAAAAGAAACAAAAAAAAAAGGAACACTCATACCACCCAATGGTGTTTCTGTAGTAACAATACAGTAGTAGCTTGCCAACAAGTTAATATGAAAACCTTGCCAATGGTGTTCTGCACCTCACCAAAATCGCAGTCCATCATTCATCTCCAGGACTATACATGGCCCAACCCATCATAAGTACAAGAAGCATACTTTAGGAACGGGCATCAAACAGCCTGATAAGTTCACCTGATTATATTAAAGAGATCACACCCCTCACCCATGATAAATCAAGATTGTCATTTTGTGAAAAGAATAATTTACTCGCTGCTTGTAACTGGAGCTACAAGCATTGCCCGTGGTACTAAGTTGGTCGGCTAGCAAGTGAAAATCATCTCTAAACAACTGACAAACATCCGAAAATACAATTATAGTGCTTTTCACAAGAAACCGACTTACAAGATGGAAACTACAAACAATTTGCATCAGGGAAGAGGCTTTAAGTTGTGTAAGAGGTTCAGGGTTACTAACCAATCAAGCTAGATATAACTTAGCAAGCAGGTAAAAAGACCGGGTATAGCTGTATAAACTAGCATCTGCGTTTGAAAATACCAATATTTCAAAAGTTTATAAGCAGATGTTTTAATACCGGGATGAATGACAACGATAAATGCAGTTCAATTTTTACCGAAGCCAAAACTTAAGTGACAGAGAACGCACCTACTATTTCAGTAACAAAAAAAAATTATATAATAATAAAATAAATAGTCAAGGACGGGGAACGTAATTCAACGCACCTCGTCAGAGGGTTCAAAGCCTAAATGGTTCATGAATCCAATCTTCACAAATACATCACTGTATCATCTCCACCCGCTCTTCGACGTCTGGGTCGGGATAAGGGCGATGACATGTGCAGTACGCACCTTTAAAATTCTGGTTGTATGAGTTGTTGGAATATTTTCAACTGCGCTATCCAAGGGGGTCTGGGGGCGTATGGGGTCCGGGAGGGAGACCGCGGGCAATGCTACCGACCGTGTCGTGGGGGTCTGGGAGACCGCCCACGGTGGGGGTCTCTAGGGGGCAACGCCCCGGTAAGAATTTTTTTGTGTACGTAACTATTTCGTGAGTTACAAACATATCCGGAATCTTCAAATCCAATGACGTCATTGATGTCCATGATGAAGAGACTCATCGTTTCGTGAAGAGAAACTGTTGGTGAAAAGATGTCTATTCCCAACGGATCGCGAAAACCTCTATAAATAGCATCTCCCAAAAAACTCGTTTAAAATATATCGAAAAACCTTTTCGTTTTCTCTCTTTCAAAAGCATCATCGAAATTTTGTTTACATGTGTTCTTGATTGGATCAAGGGGTACAAACCTTGAATTCAATTTCCGTTGTAGGGCTTTCATTGTATCTGAAGGCATTATTTCACATACATTGTAATCGCCAATTTATTGGGAGGTAGAAATAATTGTCTAAAAGAAATCTTATGAGCCTTGAAAGTTTGGAGTACAACAATCTCTTCTTGTGTTATTTCATCTTCTATTGCAACCCAGTTTTTCCAACATGAGTTTTCTGAATTTAATGGTTCTCTATTTGCCATGAGCTTGCAGTAGAACTCTCCAAAATTTGAATTTCCACAATCACACCTGAAGTTTCTCTTCATCCACGATTCTACAATCTTATGCAAGTCATAACGGGAAAAATAACAAGAATAAGCCTCAATATGTAAGTAAAATGTTTCATACTTCAAAAGGGGGGAAAGTTACTATATGATATACTGTCAGTAATAAGATTATACGAAACACTTGCATAATATGAAACACTTCAAAGACTCCTTCAAGAAGATTGTATAAAATAAATAGGGTAAAATGGTCTGTCTGTTGTATAAATTAAACCAGGTAATTCATCTTAACTATCATATAAATATAAATAGGGTAAGATGGTTTTTCTATCGTAAAAATTAAACCAGGTAATTCATCCTAACTGTCATATAAATTAAAATGGGTAACAAAAGTAGTTGATACTCAAGAAGAAACCATTTCCATGCTATTCTCAAGATTCCCAGAGGCTGGACTTGTCTCTACGAGAGAATGACCTGAGACGTTCTCAGAGGATGCACCCACTGTATCTGTCAAAACACTGCCATCTTGGTTACTATCACAGGTTCGCACTTCTCAAATGCAACACCAACTTGACAATGGCAATTATGCTCCACAACACAATCTCAGCCAACTCGCACTTAGCCAATACTTCAACTTCTTGACTAAATCTCTACTCGGCTATTCCATCCTCTACTTATACTACCTTTCCTGGTTTGATCTCTACAAACACGCATAGGAAAGTAGCCAAGCTATGGCGCATACCATCGTTCACCTGAACTGAGACAAACATGGCTTAAGTGTCTTGTCTGGTTTCACTTTGTCTCACCATAGAGACAAAACATGGGTATTGAGGGTGTTGTATCAATATCCCATTTCTATGAGGTAATGGCGACGCCTTCGCCGCGCAAAGAAATCCATGCCCAAAATCGGTCAAAATCATCCATGACCATAACTAGCAAATCTAGTTTTCCTTTCCATTCTCCAACTTGCACATCGGTATTGCGAACTTTCCCTCGACTGGCTTGTGGTTCTGCGTTACTTGGTTTTGATGGTGCTAGCCGCGCTAGTAACTTATTAAGTTCAATGTTATGGCAACGTTTGGATGAATGAAAGACTTCGTAGCACCATTATCGGCCATCGCTAATACCCATTCTCCATTGATCTTCACATCAATGTACATCGATCTAGAAGATATTTTCTTCTCTGTGTGTGCTTTCTCCTAGCAAATGATCGATATTGTTGCGATGTTGGCCACTACCAACATCATGTTGAGCTTTCCCGAGATCGTGTTGTTTCTCATCAACACTTGCGCGTCTCCTAGACCACCCTTAGTGCGGTTAAGATATGTAGAACAACTCGTTTCACCCTCATCAAGTCGTTCTGAGGACATCCTTCGTGCATGATTATCACTTGTAGATTCTTGAATTAACGATTCGCATACCCTTAATGCAACTCTTTGGTCCGATCTCCAACCCCATCCCTTGCCTGCCTTGTACTTTACCTTGGATCCTTTACTTCAAATACAATTTACAGCCAAACATAGAACACCAACAACTTCAATCGACCTTATAATCCAACGTGAACAGAGAGAGACCCTTAACCCGGGGCTACGATACAGGAATTGTCACAGTTCGCACTTCTCAAATGCAATACCAACTTGACAATGGCAATTATGCTCCACAAAGACAATCTCGGCCAACTCGCACTTAGCCAATATTTCAACTTCTTGACTAAATCTCTATTCATCCCATACTAAACAGAGGTTCTGCTCACAAATATTCCAAGCCTTCAACCAAATGCACACACTCCGCTTGATGCATAAGCAATAAGCCAAATAAAAGGGAAATATGCACCAACAGAACTTTTCTTTAAATCAGGCCTTAGCCTATTATTTATTGCACACTTAGGGTTACACACTCTTATTGTTCCGGATTACCCAATCCCTTCACAAGATCAGGCTTATATAGCCTTAAAAAATCTATGTACAACTAATCGCAAGCGATTTGAGTTTTACTTTACATGTGGCAGTTAGCTAACTATGCTAACCTTTTCCAAAACCGTTCACTAGCCAAACGGGTCTTTCCTATCAGTTAGAAAGCATAAAGTAAACCCACTCTCGTGTAACCAAATCTAAACCATCAAGGCCATGTGCCCTGCACATGTCATCTTGCCTTGTTGCTTTCAACATTTGCCCATTAAATATTGCGCCATCACGGATGTCCATCATTCGGCCAATAATGCAAGTGTGTTAATGCAAGTCTTGCTTGCATGCCTGTACGCTCCATGCATACGTAACATGCCAAACTCATTTGGCATCTCTTGATGCTAATCTCGCATCCTTGGCCATGTCCAAACCCTGTTTGGCACATGCCATTCTCTTGATGTAACTCAGACATGTACTGAATACCGCTATTATGGCTTCCGTTGCGCTATTATGGCCTCATTGCACTATTATAGATTCGCATTGCACCATTACGGCGGATACTTGCACTCGACACTTTGGCCAAGCCACTTTGGTGATGCACCATCTTTGTGCATCATCACTTGGCCACTTGACAAGACCGTTATAGACCTCCCCACCATATGAACTCGACGCACTCGTCGATTCCTTTTGCCGTAGGTAGGCCTGAATTTGTTCTTCAAATTGCCACAATGTAGTATCCTTCTCCCAAGAAGTTTGGTCAGCAACCCTTGCCACTTATTTAGAAAATAAGTTCTCATATTCTTCTTGATTTGCCCCATAATTCGATCATCAAGTATTGCCTCAACTTGCTTATTGAATTGTGATATGATTATCGGTGGTGCACGCTTCTCTTGTTGTCTCGGAAGTGTCTAGCAAATCGGGATGGTATTTCTTCAAAAGCTGACATGAAAAGTAGGATGCACTTTCAACTCGTCCAGGCAACTCAAGTCTGTAAGCCACCTTACCAACTCTTTTCATCACTTTAAAGGGACCATCATATCTTGGAATTAGGCCTCTATGCCTTTGTCTTGCTAGAAATCTTCTTGAAAATCTGGGCGTTAGCTTTAGTAGCACCATATCTCCTACCTCAAACTCTACATCTCTGCGATGCACGTCAGCATACTTTTTCATTCGTCTTTGCGCCTTTGATAAACTATCACGCGCTTGCTCAGTCATCTCCGTCTTTGACCTTGCATAACGATAAGCACGGGACAGAACCTTGCTTCTTATCCTTTGGTACCTCATGAGGGATTAATGGCTGCTGGCCTGTAGCTAACTCAAAGGACTCAGCTCCATAGCTAAACTCTTGTGCAAATTGTAACAAAATTGGGTCGTATCCATCAACGCCACCCAATTTCCTTTGCTTGCCGTCACATAGTGACGCAAATATTCTTCTAAAAATGCATTTATCCGCTTTGTCTGACCATCGGTTTGGGGGTGATTGCTAGTAGAAAACTTTAGTTCGGAACCAAGCATTCCAAACAAGGCGGTCCAAAACCTGCCTGTAAACCGTGAGTCTCTATCACTCACAATATCTTGAGGAATTCCCAAATACTTCACTACATTCTTGAAGAACAGCTCCTGTAACGCTGCGTGAAAGAATGGGGCAGGGAATGAATGTAGCATACTTCGAAAAGTGATCAACGACGACCATTATCGAGCTAAAGCCTTGCACCTTTGGCAGCCCATTAATAAAGTCCATCGACAAGCACTGCCATGGCTTGTCTGGAATCGGCAAAAGTTGTCGCAATCCTGCTACGTTTATCCTTTCCGTCTTATCCAATTGACACACTAAGCATGTCTTCACATACAATTCAACATCTTCTTCCATCTTAGGCGATGGAGAACATGCTATCAAAGCATGTGTTCGTTCCATGCATGGATGACCAGCCCAAATGGAATCATGCGTCTCTCGCAAGAGTTCCCTTCTCAAGCCACCTGAATTGGGTACATAAATTTTCCTCCCTTGGCATAAATGACTCCATCATCTAGCCAAAATCGATGAACGATCCCATCACAGATCTGTTTAGTCAAGTGCACACATGCCTGATCATTCTTCGTATCTTCTTTGATTCGAGGCAACAACTCTGCCTCAATCGTGGTCAGTGCTGCAACATATTCTGCCACCAACTTTCTGCTTAACGCATCTGCACGAAATTAAGCCTTCCTGACATATGCTCGAACTTGTATTGAAATCGCTCAAAAAGTCAAGCCACCTTGCTTGTTTTGGCGAAAATTTTCTTACATTTTGTTAAAGAACATAATGGCCACATTATCCGTCCTTATGATGAAATAAGTTCCCAACAAATAATGGTGCCAATATTCTTGGGGCAATGTATCCTTAACATCTCTTTCTCATGCAAAGTATATCTCCTTCAGCATCATTAAGCTTAGCTCTCGTAAGCCACGGGATGGACATCTTGCACCAAGACTCCCCCTAGAGCCCTGTCTGAAGCATCAGTGTGCACTTCAAATGGTACATCGAAGCTAGGCAAGCGAAGAACCGGTTATGTCGAGACCGCTTCCTTCAATGCATCGAATTACCGCTGACACTCGTCAGTCCACGCCCAAGATTTGTCCTTCCTCAACAAATCTGTCAAAGGGGCCACTTTCTTTGAATAGCCAACTATGAATCGCCTGTGTAATAGTTAGCTAAACCCGAGAAAGAACGAAGCTCTCCAAGCTTCTTAGGTTCTGGCCAATCCAAAATGGCCTCTACCTTTTTCTGGTCAATATGTACGCACCCTTGCGATATCACATGGCCAAGGAAAGTAATAGTGGTCTGCGCAAACTCACACTTTTCCTTCTTCACATACAAACTTGCTTCTCTAAGCTTTGCAAACACTTTGCGAAGATGCATCGCATGCTCTTCCAAAGTCTCACTGTATATGACTATGTCATCCAAGTATACTACCACAAAACGATCAATGTACTCGGCAAACACATCATTCATCGGGTTGAAAAATGTTGAGCATTCGTCAAGCCGAATGGCATAACGCGGTATTCAAATGAGCCATACCTTGTTACCATTGCAGTCTTTGGTTCATCGCCGCTATGCGCACTTGGTAATAACTTTGACGCAAATCCAATTTGTTGAAGTATTTAGCTTTGGCCAACAGATCAAACAAGTCCGCCACTAGCGGAATTGGGTACTTGTTCTTCACGCTTTTAGTTTGTTAAAAGCCCTATAATCAACACACATACGAAGCGAGCCATCTTGCTTCTTTGGAACAAACCGAGCACCAAATGGAGCTTTAAACGGTTGTGTGTAGCCTGCCTCCAAAGAATTCGAAATCTCTTGTAGCATCTCCTCAAGTTCTAATGGTGACATACGATATGGTGCTTGCGCGTGGCCTGCCCCTGGCACCAACTCTATCATATGATCGATCCGATCTACGCCGCGGTGGTAGCGTCTTAGGCGATTCTGCAGGCATTGTGTCTCAAGAACTCTTCTAAGAACTCAAATATTCCATCCTCAACTTCTACTACCTTTCCTGGTTTGATCTCTACAAACACGCATAGGAAAGTAGCCAAGCCTTGGCGCATACCATCGTTCACATGAACCGCAGACAAACATGGCTTAAGTGTCTTATCTGGTTCACTTTGTCTCACCATAGAGACAAAACATGGGTATTGAGGGTGTTGTATCAATATCCCATTTCTATGAGGTAATGGCGACGCTTTGCGCGCCTTGAGAAATCCATGCCCAAAATCGAGTCAAAATCATCCATGACCATAACTAGCAAATCTAGTTTTCCTTTCCATTCTCCAACTTGCACATCGGTATTGCGAACTTTCCCTCGGATCGGCTTGTGGTTACGTGTTAATGGTTTGATGGTGCTAGCCAGCGCTAATGCTTGTTAAGTTCAATGCCACATGGCAACGTTTGGATGAATGAAAAGACTTCGTAGCACCGATATCAACCATCGCTAATACCCATTTCTCCATTGATCTTCACATCAATGTACATCAGTCGAGAAGACATTTTCTTCTCGTGTGTACTTTGCTCCCTAGCAAATGATTGATGTTGCGATGTTGGCCACTTACCAACATCATGTTGAGCCTTCCCGAAGATCGTGTTGTTTCTCATCAACACTTGCAGGCGTCTCCCATTACCCTTAGTGCAGTTCAATAGGTATAACAACTCGTTTCACCCTCATCAAGTTGTTCCGAGGACATCCTTCGTGCATGATTATCACTTGTAGATTCTTGAATTAACGATTCCGCATACCCTTAATGCAACTCTTTGGTCTCGATCTTCGCCCCATCCTTTGCTTGCCTTGTACTTCCTGTGTGGATCCTTCACTTCAAATATAATTTACGGCCAAACATAGAACAGCAACAACTTCAATCAGCCTTATAATCCAACGCGAATAGAGAGAGACCCTTAACCAGGGATCTGATACCCGAATTGTCACAGGTTCGCACTTCTCAAATGCAACACCAACTTGACAATGGCAATTATGCTCCACAGCACAATCTCACCAACTCGCACTTAGCCAATACTTCAACTTCTTGACTAAGTCTCTATTCATCCCATACTAAACAGAGGTTATGATCAAAAATCTTCCCAGCCTTCAACCAAATGCACAAACTCTTCTTGATGCATAAGCAATAAGCCAATTCAAAGGGAAATATGTACCAACAAAACTTTTCTTTAAATCGGCCTTAGCCTATTATTTATTGCACACTTAGGGTTACACATTCTTCTTGTTCCGGATTACCCAATCCCTTCACAAGATCAGGCTTATATATCCTTACAAAAATCTATGTACAACTAACGCAAGCGATTCTGATTTTACTTTACATGTGGCGCTTAGCTAACTATGCTAACCTTTGCCAAAACCGTTCACTAGCCAAACGGGTCCTTCCTATCAGTTAGAAAGCATAAACTAAACCCACTCTCGTGTAACCAACTCTAAACCGTCAAGGCCATGTGCCCCGCACATGCCTTGTTTCCAGATCAACGCATTTGTTAGCCAAATATTACGCCATCACGGCTGTGCATCATTCTTCCAATGATGCAAGTGTGCTAATGCAAGTCTTGCTTGCATGCCTGTACGCTCCATGCATACAGGTAACATGCCAAACTCATTTGGCATCTCTTGATGCTAATCTCGCATCCTTGGCCATGTCCAAACCCCTGTTTGGCACATGCCATTCTCTTCTTTGAACTCGGACATGTCTTAATACCGCTATTATGGCTTCAATAAGCTATTATGGCCTCATTGCACTATTATAGCTTCGCATTGCACCATTACGGCGGAGTACTTGCACCTTGACACTTTGGCCAAGCCACTGGTGATGCACCATCTTTGTGCATCATCACTTGGCCACTTGACAATACCGTTATGGTTACCGTCTAGAGAAGCCTCATGATCGGTGTCGTAGGCGTCAAAATAATTTACACTTTCTTACTACTCAAAATATATAATGAAGCAATGGCAAGAAAGGATCGTTCCCACAGAGAGGTCTTGGTTATCAATATGTTTTGGTATCTTATAAGTAACACGGGGATTTTCTCGATTGTGTAAATAAAAATAAACAAAAAGCAAATAAAGTACGCAAATCAAGGATGTGAAAGATTGGATAAAGGTTTCATCTTCAATTGTAAACAAGTTTTTGAATGTATGAATAGAATTCGTATTTAATGTCGCTATCATCAAAAGCCATAGAATACCTTATTGCAAGAATACTCCGTAAATTTCCTAATTCATCACACACACATTAGAGATGCGTATGTGAATTCTACCTAAAGAATAACCTAACGCCTTGCGCTAATTAAGTTCAATTCCTAGGAGCATTAAGTTTCAGAAATAGGCTAATCATTGCAATTGTAATACATTGCGCAAACAATTCGAACAAAGGTCAATTTCTACATATGATTACGAGAGTGTATCACTACAAACCGTAATCATATCATGCTACTTTCGTATTCAAGGTTATCGCCGATGATGAACCCTAAAATAGCTATAGATATGGATGTGAGTTCAATCAATTCTAGACTTAACTAAACAAACATTCAATCATATTGCAATACATCAATCATGCAATTATTATAACCCGTAGAAATCAAACGATAATATTGAGAGAAAACTAATTTATAAAAATCATAACTTGGTTGCAAAATCCAACTACATCTTCAACCAATAATAAAAACTTAGTTACTTGTGTTTTTGAAATCATCACAAAGAGTTTAGAAGAATCTATCATGTGAAACCTTAGAAAACAAGTAGAAGCCTCCCTAATGGAGATATCTCTAGGTTTGAGAAAGACTTTTCTATTTATATGTTTCTTCAATTCCAAAAGGATACTCTTTTCCAAATTTAGGTCTTCTAAAAACCCATCTCCAATTAGTCCACCAAGCCCATGTGTGGAAAATACCCATGTAATTATGTCCAAAATCCGTCGCCGGAAAACTGGGATTATGGCCGGAAATCGGCCGGAAAAGTCACCGGGAATAGTCTTCAGGTAGCCGGCAAAATTACTGGTCAACTCGGTCGGGTCGACTCATTGAGTCAAACCGAGTCAAGCACCGATTCAGCTGAGTCAAAACAGGTGAGATCATGACTCGGATCTTGAGTCACCGGCTAGTCGCATTTAATCGGGTGCGAGTCACATTTACCAAGCTATCTTGAATACCCCCTGTCTTGTGTTGACAACCATTGCATATCACCGGTGCCCATTCAGCCATGACGGCTGCTTCATCCCCATTTTTACCAACCTACACATTCATATACATACACCTCCACCTGCCAATGCGGTCAGCTCTAGCTCGTCCATCACTGCCACCATAACTACTCCATCCAGCTTCCATGCCATCTCTCATCGACCCAATCCTGGCAACAACAATATCATTCCCTGCAACTCGTTCTTATTGCCTCAAAACCACAACTGCCAGTACCAGCTTGCACCCATTTGCTCCGAGTTCATCTCGAGCCATCAATTATTTCGTAACCCCTACAACGGCTAAATCCGATTGCATTGCCCACCATCAGATGCATAGAACGTCTTCCATCTTGTCGCCATACTTCCACTACTTCTGACACATATTCCCAGCCGCTGCCATTCATACACACCATTTGTAATAACAACTCCTCCGTAGACTAACACCACCAGATACCCATCTGGTTTGAGCTATAATCCATCGGCACAACAGCTACAGAGTCCATCATTAAACCATCTTCTTTATGACAGCATCAACTCCATGTATATCTCCTCCATTCTGCCAGTTCATTTCACTGCGAGCCTCCACTCATTCACTCATTGTTTCCGTCTCATTAGCTTCTCAAATCCCAGCTGTAACCACATTCTGCTACACCGCCACTTTGCCACTGCACTCGCAGATTCAACCCAACATTCACAGTACCACCACAGAGACCAGCTCAATCCCATTTTATTGCAGCCAATCCTGCAGCTCAGCCATTGAGCCATGGTTAACAGATCCACATCGAATCTCTTTTCCATAGACCCATTAACTCAATCAATGTCTGCAATTTCATACATACACATTTCAACAAGCCTACATTCCCTAGCACTCCCTTGGCTACGCACACACCAGCAAAACTGCGGCTGCATCTTTACCACTTAGCCGTTGCCATCACCAGCTCTACTTCATCCGCAACTACAGCTGCAACTTAAATAGGCCTGCACCTGCGATTCCACCAACACAAAACTTAACCCATTCTGAAGCCATACATCATTGAACTCCTCAACTCCATTTGCTGCCAACAATCTTCATCTCTCGCAACCACAGGCAATCATCTCCAGTCTTCACCTAAACAAACATCTAACCATTTCGTACCACCAACCTTCGTTGTAATCAACAACATCTCAACACAACCAAGCCGCCAACCATTCCCTTTTCTCGCATTTGTTTATGCAACTCCCGGACAAGCCATCTAGCAAACACAACCACCGGTTCCATCTTTACTTCCATAGAATCAACACCCACCGGTGCTCGGGTCATCTCTTCCATTAGCTTTTAACATCTTTAATTCAATCAACACCTCAAACCAACACCGAAGCACCAGCGAGCATCAACTCCATGGTCTCATATCTAGACATTCATCCACCTGCATTCATCTTGATCATGTATCTTGCTCATAACAAACCATAAGGACATGAAAAATCTTGTCACACTCTATCTACATCCATTGCAAACCCATCTCTTCAATTCACTTGAACTTCAAATCTCATGAACATCAACACCATTCTATGCCAATCACTCGCACCATCTTCTTCTATGAAGATTACTGCACCCATGAAAATCAACATTTTCTAACCCCCGATTTCACGAACTTCACAATTTCAACTCAAAACCTAATTTCTTCATAAGCCCTCTCCGATTTACAACTTCCAATTCCTGATTTCAGATCAAACCCAACCTTTCTCGGTTTCTTATTATCACTCATCAGCTGTAATTCGAACACCTAATTGATGATTCAAATCCATGACACAACACCAATTTCTTCCTTATAATTTTATCTTTCTTGTTCTTCAAACCCTAACTTTCATTTCTAATCCTTGAACAGCAACAACGATTCCCTCATGGCAACAGAACCACCATCTTCCTTCTCCTCACCTTGCTACAATCTCCGGTTCTTCCTCTCGATTCCGAGTTTCTTCATATGGAACGCCACGGTTCTTACTCTCCGAGTTTGAACCGAAATTGAGAGAAATGACTCGAGAGAGTCTCGACCCCAAGGTTTTGGTAAGAATGAAAATTGATGCAGGCACCCGACTGATGGATACGGGCTACCTGATGGCATCCCATTAGCTCTCCTTTAAACCAGGGCTAGCAGCCCCTTATCGTTGACTTGACTCCGCATAGCACTCGCCGTCGAACGCTTCCGCCCTCCTTGCTTCTTTTCGCTCTACTGCACGTTTTCTCCTTCTTTTGCTCATAATGGCTCCATTGCACCTAGTAAACTCAAAATCCAACGTAAAATACATAATTTACAAGAAAAATAGCAAAGAAAGCATAAACAATAGATATAAAATTAGGTGTTTTAGCCACCTATCAGATTCCCCCACACTTAGACTTTGCTAGTACTCGAGCAAATCAAACACAACTTATTCTAAAACATACATACAACTCCGTGTCGTCGAGGCTACGGTCACTTTTAGAATAAATAACAAGCCTTTAAAACACTAGGTGTTCCTAGTGGACGAGTTATAGTCTCGTGAGGGTTTACTAGAGATATACCCACAAAACCTATATTTCCAACTTACTAGTTCCCCGAAATGATAGCATCCAATGCGCTAAGAAGACATAGAGATTCTGCACACTAGTCATAAGAAGTTAGACACATAAATGAACACAATCTCATTCTTAAAAGTTGAGAGAGAAATAACCATCCCTTCTCGAAAGAAATTCGGGTTCGGAGTGATCGAAAGTCTCACTCGCCTCACAAGAAAGGGTTTTTGATATTGCTCTCAATAATAAACAGCTTTTTATGGGTCACACATGTGTCCAGGTAGGAATGAAGAGAGAATCTGCGACATGTTGAATGGTAGGAAGGCAAAACCCTCCTAATTGTTTTCTAAAACCCACATCTTTTAATATTTTGAAAACCCATTTTTTCCGATCGATCTCTAAGAAAGGAAATCAACCACTTAACGAAGGTGGGAATATGCTTACTTACCTCGTTATCCGTTCGATGTGCAGCTAGCACCACTCTCACAGCATCCATAGAAACGTCTTCGGTCTTCAATCGGTGTCTTCATCTTCGTCTTCGATCTTCAACTCTTGATGATAACTCTTGAACTTCGTAGTATCTTGACAATGTAACTTTTTTCCTCTAAATCCTTATTGCTTGAAACTTCATTATAAATATTTCTTCTTCCATTGGCTTTATTGAAAGAATACAAAACTAAAAACGAACTATACAAACCCAAAATATGACACAACGAATTTTTCTTGTCATTTTTTTTTTTAAGACAAGAAAAATAAAACAAATACAAAATAAAAACGAAATAAAACAATAAAACTAGTAATGAACCTAAATTTTTTTTTCTCTTGTCTTTTTTTTTTATCAATTTTTTTTTTCTTTTCTTTTTTTTTTAAGACAAGAGAAAGTAAAATACAAATAAAATAAAAATGTAAGTACAAAGGCCTTGGTGTAAGTACTTTACCACTTGATTCTTCACAACTTATATGTCTTGATATCATAAACTTCTCGAACTCTCATCCTTGATAATTTTCATTCTTGTACAAAAGTCTTCAACTTGTAAAAATTTTGCTCCTTGTCTTGTTGCTTTACATAAATCTAAAATCTGCTCAATTCTGTACTGTTGCTTGTAAACCTTGAACGTTTTCAACTTTCCTTCAAATTTGTGATGCTCCTCTTATTGATGATGATGGTGTTTCTATGGACCTGTTGGTGTAGAGAGATAAGGTGGATGGTGCTAACTGCGAAGAAGATTACAAGTGGTATGTAAGTTAGCAATTCGATGTCACCATCATGATTGATAAAAATAGCACTCAAGAGATCAAAATAGTGCTTCTATTGGTGGGAGGTTGGGAAGCTCACCATTCTCGCCCCCGGAATTTACGTACGGTGACACACACTCTAAAAGCACATATTTAGACAGTACAAAGAATTGAAGGTCGGTGCCTCACATTATGTAACATGGGTAGTCTCCACTATAGGGGATCACTAATCTAATACTAAATTCAGTCTGCACCTTATTTTCCACTTGGCATGGTTAAATCCAACTTTAACTCTCATACAAGTAAGAAAAACCCGATCATGTTCTCTGTCATCTCTAAGTTCACCACTTTTATGAGATTCTCGATGTAATCTTAGCGACATGTATACTATGTGACTCTAAACTAACTACAAGTTGGAGTTTTTTATTCACTAATTTACACAAAAGTTGAAAATGTTGAAACATTTACAATGCAAATACTTAACCACTCCCCCACACTTAAACTTTACATTGTCCTCAATGTAATTGAATCGTCCAAAGAAAGTCAAGGTGGGAAATCTTAACCAAAAAGAATGACAAAAAAAATCAGAAAAAGTAAAAATATGACAAGAAAAGAAAATAAAAAATAAGAGATACAAAACCTATGGGTTGCCTCCCATGCAGCGCTTGGTTTAAAGTCATCAGCCCGACTATATCCTGGCAAGATTCATTCCCCATATACCAACAATCTAAAAAGTTGAGGATCTTTCCATAGAACCTGTTTTGCAAACACTAGCTTCACACAAATATTAGTAATGTAAAACAGAAATGAAGCTATGAACCGATGAAAGTTTCCCCCACACTTATTCTTGTCCACACTTGGAAGTGTATAAAGAATATAGAAGTCGGGTACTTCCACGGTTTCTTGTTCCATAACCTGCATAGTATGAGAATCAAGTATCTCTAATGGCGGAAATCGAGAAACAAAGTCATTCAACAATATTCTCGAAGCACATATATTCAAACCAATAATAGGTAAAGGAGAAGAAACAATATGCAATGGGTTAGACAAACCTTGCACAATCTCTTGTATTACGGAATCCTCTTCATCCTTGAAAAACTCAAGTGAATTATTCACCTCTTTTATATCATGGTCCTCTATCAAACCTTGCAACCATTCTTCAATTTTCAGCTTTAACCAAAGTTTCGACATAAACAACTTCATTACAATCATATGCAAGCTCAATTGGGTCTTCCACAATATTGGTCATAACGGTCTCATTCTCAACATTCTCCTCTTCATTAGACTCAAACCTTGTTGCAAGGAAGTTTGGTAACACACTAGTTTCATCATACTCATTTACCTTTTGAATAGGTGTTTGATCATTATAAAGATCATGAGTTGAGTTAACTACACTAATGTCACCAAATATTTCCAAAGGTTGGTCCTTTTCAACACAATTAACTTTACCGCAAAAAGACTCCATTGTACACTCATCGGGGTTGTCACCATAAATTGGTTCAAGCGATGTATTTTCATAATAATCATCATCACCATCATAGTCAACATAAGATTGGCTACCACTTCCAAAAGATTGGTCTTTCGCAGAATTTTGCATGTCCTCTTTGTATTCTTCAAAAGTGGAAACACCTTTTGAAGCTCTTGGAGTGATCCATCCAAATTTTGAAAATAATGTTCCATTTGTTGATAAAGCCTTCTCGACAAAGAAAAAGTAGAATTACTTACTTCGCATTGCTAGGCCAATTATACTCCCTTTGAATGGGTGGATGATCATAACTACGATCGAAATTGGGCCCAACATACTATGAGCACATTCGGTCGATGAAATTGGTTCCATGCTTGGTTGTCCACAAACTGACTCCATGTTGTCCATAAATTGTTGCATTTCATCTACAAACTAGAGGAAAAATTAATAGGAGTACAACTAGTCTCCCCTCCTTGTGGTTGCTCACTTACATACCCACCGTAAGAAGGTTGGAATGTATGAGAACAACTAAAAGGGTACGTGGAATATTGACCATAACCAAAGGATTGGTTTTGATTGTATTCCCCTATAAGGGTGATAGTTTTCATGTTGTTGAGGTTGAAAGCCGTATTGATTGCTCCAATATGCTCCGTCCATAGAAATTGGTACTCGAAACGAGATTCTCAAAACTCGAATAAGAACTAAAGAATAAGAAAAAGTAAAACAAAACTAAAAATAAGAAACCAAAACAAGTGACAACCGTTGCCTCCCCGGCAACGGCGCCAAAATTTGATCGCTGTCGAGCGTCAAAAATAATTTACACTTTCTTACTACTCAAAATATATAATGAATCAAGGGCAAGAAAGGATCGTTCCCACAAAGAGGTCTTGGTTATCAATATGTTTCTAAGATCTTATAAGTAACACTAGGATTTTCGATTGTGTAAATAAAAATAAACAAAAAGCAAATAAAGTACGCAAATCAAGGATGTGAAAGATTGGATAAAGGTTTCATCTTCAATTGTAAACAAGATTTTGAATGTATGAATAGAATTCGTATTTAATCTCGCTATCATCAAAAGCCATAGAATACCTTATTGCAAGAATACTCCTAATTTCCCTAATTCATCACACACACATTAGAGCAAAGCGTATGTGAATTCTACCTAAAGAATAACCTAACGACTTGCGCTAATTAAGTTCAATTTCTAGGGAGCATTAAGTTTTGAAATAGGCTAATCAATGCAATTGTAATTCATTGCACAAACAATTCAACAAAGGTCAATTTCTACATATGATTACTTAGAGGTATCACTACAAACCGTAATCATATCATGCTACTCGTATTCAAGGTTATCGCTCGATGATGAACCCTAAAATAGCTATCTAGCATGGATGTGAGTTCAATCAATTCTAGACTTAACTAAACAAACATTCAATCATATTGCAATACATCAATCATGCAATTATTATAACCCT
Organism: Papaver armeniacum; assembly: GCA_023531295.1. Lineage (NCBI taxonomy): Eukaryota > Viridiplantae > Streptophyta > Magnoliopsida > Ranunculales > Papaveraceae > Papaver > Papaver armeniacum. Next base: position 79,956 of record JAJJWW010001724.1, on the reverse strand, counting down.
GTAGAAATAAAACGATAATATTGAGAGAAAACTAATTCATAAAAATCATAACTTGGTTGCAAAATCCAACTACATCTTCAACCAATAATAAAAACTTAGTTACTTGTGTTTTTGGAAATCATCACAAAGAGTTTAGAAGAATCTATCATGTGAAACCCTAGAAAACAAGTAGAAGCCTCCCTAATGGAGATATATCTAGGTTTGAGAAAGACTTTTCTATTTATATGTTTCTTCAATTCCAAAAGGATACTCTTTTCCAAATTTAGGTCTTCTCAAAACCCATCTCCAATTAATCCACCAAGCCCATGTGTGGAAAATACCCATGTAATTATGTCCAAAATCCGTCGCCGGAAAATCGGGATTATGGCGGAAATCGCCTTTTAAAAGTCACCGAGAATCGTCTTCCCAGAAGCCGGCAAAATCACCGGTCAAAACTGGTCAACTCGGTCGGGTCGACTCATTGAGTCAAACCGAGTCAAGCACCGATTCAGCTGAGTCAAACCAGGTCAGATCATGACTCGATGCGAGTCACCAGCTAGTCGGACGAATCGGTCCGAGTCACATTTACTAAGCTATCTTGCATACCCCCGTCTTGTGTTGCACAACCATTGCATATCACTAGTGCCCATTCAGCCATGACTACTGTTCATCCCGCATTTTTACCAACCTACACATTCATCTACATACACCTCCACCGCCAATGCAGTCGCCTCTAGCTCCGTCCATCATCGCCACCATAACTACTCCATCCAAACCTTCCATGCCATCTCCCATCGACCCAATCCCTGCAACAACAATATCATTCCCTGCAACTCGTTCTTATTGCCTCAAAACCACAACTGCCAGTACCAGCTTGAACCCATTTGCTCCGAGTTCATCTCGAGCCATCAATTATTTCTGTAATCCCCGCAATGCCTAAATCGATTCATTGCATTGCCCACCATCAGGTGCATAGCACGTCTTCCATCTTGTCGCCAAACTTCCACTACTTATGACACATATTCCCAGCCGCTGCCATTCATACACACCATTTGTAATAACAGCTCCTCTGTAGACTAACACCACCAGATACCCATCTGGTTTGAGCTATAATCCATCGGCACAACAGCTACAGAGTCCATCATTAAACCATCTTCTTTATGACAGCATCAACTCCATGTATATCTCCTCCATTCTGCCAGTTCATTTCACTGCGAGCCTCCACTCATTCACTCATTGTTTCCGTCACATTAGCTGCTCAAATCCCAGCTGTAACCACATTCTGCTACACCAGCCACTGCCACTGCACCTGCAGATTCAACCCAACATTCACAGTACCACCACAGAGACCAGCTTAATCCCATTTTATTGTAGTCAATCCTCGCAAATTTCACCGTTGAGCCATGGTTAACCAGATCCACATCGAATCTCTTTTCCAGACCCATTAACTCAATCAATGTCTGCAATTTCATACATACACATTTCCAAAGCTGCCAGACATTCCCTAGCACTCCCGGCTACTCACACACCAAAGAAACTAATTTTCGCATCTTTTACTTTACTTAGTTGTTGCCATCACTCAGCTCTACTTCATCCGCAACTACAGCCGCAACAATCTGTAGACATACATCATTGAACTTAACCCACAGAACTTAACCCATTCTGAAGCCATACATCATTGAACTCCTCAACTCCATTTGCTGCCAACAATCTTCATCTCTCGCAACCACAGGCAATCATCTCCAGTCTTCACCTAAACAAACATCTAACCATTTCGCAGTCACCAACCTTCGCTGTAATCAACAACATCTGCAACACAGCCAAGCTGCCAACCATTCCCTTTTCTGCATTTGTTTATTGCAACTCAGACAAGCCATATAAAGCAAAGACAACCACCACGCCCATCTTACTTCCATAGAATCAACACCCACCAAATCTCGGGCCATCTCTTCCATTAGCTTTTAACATCTTTAATTCAATCAACACCTCAAACCAACACCTGAAGCACCAGCAGCATCAACTCCATGGTCTCATATCTAGACATTCATCCACCCAGATTCATCTTGATCATGTATCTTGCTCATAACCAAACCATAAGGACATGAAAATCTTGTCATAGCTCTATCTACACATCCATTGCAAACCCATCTCTTCAATTCACTTCAGAACTTCAAATCTCATGAACATCAACACCATTCTATGCCAATCCTGCACCATCTTCTTATGAAGATTACAGACCCATGACAATCAACATTTTCTAACCCCGATTTCACGAACTTCAAAGAATTTCAACTCAAAACCTTATTTCTTCATAAGCCCTCTCCGATTTACAACTTCCAATTCCCCGATTTCGGATCAAACCCAACCTTTCTCGGTTTCTTATTATCACTCATCTCGCCTAATTCGAACACCTAATCTCCGATTCAAATCCATGACACAACACCAATTTCTTCCTTATAATTCTATCTTTCCTGTTCTTCAAACCCTAACTTTCATTTCTAATCCTTGAACAGCAACAACGATTCCCTCATGGCAACAGAACCACCATCTTCCTTCTCCTGCCCTTACAATCTCTGGTTCTTCCTCTCGATTCCAGTTTCTTCATATGGAACGCCACAATGAGAGAAATGACTCGAGAGAGTCTCGACCCCAAGGTTTTGGTAAGAATGAAAATTGATGCAGGCACCCGACTGATGGATACGGGATACCTGATGGCAGCCCATTAGCTCTCCTTTGAACCAAGGTTAGCAGCCCCTTATCGTTGACTTGACTCCGCATAGCACTCGACGTCGAACGCTTCCGCCCTCCTTGCTTATTTTTGCTCCACCGCATGTTTTCTCCTTCTTTTGCTCATAATGGCTCCATTGCACCTAGTAAACTCAAAATCCAACGTAAAATACATAATTTACAAGAAAAATAGCAAAGAAAGCATAAACAATAGATATAAAATTAGGTGTTTTAGCCACCTATCACCTCACCTTCCTTAACTGCTTCCCAAATTGACGGAGGGTAAAGAGACAAGAAAGGGACCTTCTTTGCACATGCAACACAAATGAATTCCTCGTATAAGGGTTCTCCTTCCTCATCTCTAGGTATTTGTACGATAAACAAAGACAATACAAATGTAATTTTCAGTCAAGATGAAAAAAAAACTAAAAAAGCGAATATGAAAGTAACCATATATATAAAATTATATGGTTATAGAAGTCCGCCAGCAAGTGAAAATCAACTAATTAATTTCTACAATAAAAACCCTAATTAATAAAGTCCGCCACATGCATACTAGTGGAAACCCAAATTAGGGTTCGATTAGAAAATAAGTAGCTTAATCGACAGGAAATTGTACACACGCTTAATAGAAACATAATCACAAGTAAAAGAAGAAAAGTAATTTTGGATCACCTGGAGGATTCTCGTCCATCTCTGCTACTATTTTCATCCACCGTAAAAAATTTAAGGAAAAGAGTAAAGTCATAGGGAGAAGCACATGGTAGATCAAAGAGAGATCGAAGTATAAAGAAGTGGAGTTAACTCTACCCATTTCAGCGGATTCTGATGCAGGGTATGGATTGTCTACTCTACCCATTTCAGCTGTGGTTGAGTTAACTATTTAGAGGGCCAAAACGTATTTTGAGTGCCAACCAGCTTGACCGATTCCACTCAGTCCATCAATATTAATTGACTGATACCTTGTCGCTCCATAACGTTTGACTGAAACCTTTGTATTTCTTTGAGGATTACTCTAGAATTTACACGTTATTTTACCGTACTTAGGCCTCTTCCTATGCACATGCCAAAACATGGTATTTGGCATATATGCACCCACTATGGGTATGCCAAATCGCCAAACTCATATGCCAATATGTTTTCCCGGCATATAGGCATACACGACGTAGTTTCCAGCGAGCGATAGAGTCTCGGTCGCTCGATGGTCAAACAATCGTTCGATGGTCATTCACTCGACGGGGGACAGTCAAGCTATCGCCGATACTATGATAATCGCTCATCGGATCTTCATCCAAAGGCTAATATTTCCCCCCCTCTATAAATACCTAATTTTAATCTCATTTCAACTCACACCAGAATTTCTTAATCTCTTAAGAATTTCTCAATCTCTCTAGAATTTCTTAATCTCCAATTCTTTTCATCACTCTTCCAATTCCTTAGAGAGCATGGTGATAATATGAATGCGGGCGAGTGCATGGCAAACCACTGTATTAGAGATGTCAAGTGAGGCGAAACCTAAAATTCAAAACTAAAAAGATGAATGTATTTGTAGGAATTATATTGGTTTGACAATGGAGCCAGTGATTTGATCACCAACTATTGTGGGAAAGGATTTTTTTAAATTTCAAGAACAAACAATGAACCTACGCGGTCGTAGTGTTTGATTTGGTTCGTAACTTCGGTATAATTAAGCAAGAAGTTGATAGGTATTTTGCTTTACTTCACGAGAAGGTCCAACCTTGAGAAGTGGTGAAACCACGGTGGAATTTCGGGAAAGGTGTCGGTGGAATATCGTCGCATCTACGGGCAAAAATTCCATTTTGAAAGTTGTTTCGAGGTTTTAAGATATTTGCCCCAGTATTGTCCAACATTTGTATTGTAATTTCTCAATTGTCCACTTTTAAAGTTTTAATATTTGTTTAAAATTTTTAAAGTATTAATATTTTTAATATTTGTTTAAGTTTAAATATTTGTAATACTTTTAATGTTTAAGAAAATTTTTGTTAGAGGGAGAGCAAAATGTGATCCGAGGAGTGCGAAAATCGTAGTCGGCTCGCTAACTAGAGTCAACTCAGTATACTTTTCTTCCTTGGCCTAAAATATCCTTACTAATCTCACGTACACTTCATACGTTAACAAGAATACTGTAAAAAAACTCATTTTTCTTGTCGACTTCTTCTTCCGTGAAAAAATAGCCCTAACTTATTAGGGTGTTTGTTGATTTTTTTATGCCAGTGTGATTCGTGAAGGATTTTTTCTCTTTATGAGGTTTGTTACCAGTAGGCTTACTTGAGAATAAGCCAATAAGGGACAACATCTGGGAAAAAACACGTTTATTGTTAAGTAAGCTTGTGGACATGTTACCTGGAAATGTGAAAATAGACACGGGACGAGAGTATTGATTTTAGCATACCTGTTGACATACTATGAAAGAGTTCTCTATCCTTTGGAAGTACCGGTGCTTAGGATTAGTATTCGTTCATGAAGCTTCCTAGAATATGTGGAGAGATGTCGAGATTTAGATCCACGCTTCCATTAACATATGAACATGGAGCTCGGAGATATGGTGCAAAGTTAGTCTTTAGTAAGAATTTGTGGGCCAATTTCATGTAAAATAACATAGATCACTCTCTCTTTTATCCTATTTATCCTCCTGTCTAGCTACTATGAAAGCGGAGATTTCATAAGGTTGAAGGTAAATTTTCTAGGGTTCATGACTGCTACGGATGAAGACTACTAAGAGTTTTAGTTTTTTTTAAACATGTGTGAGAAACGTGGGACTAGTAAGGGTAAATTTGACCGAGTTCGAACCAAATATAGGGTCGAGTCAAGTTAGGAGTCCAACCACGATTTTTGTACTCCTCGGATCACTTTTTGCTCTCCCTTTAACAAAAATCTTTAAGAATATAATTAATATTAATTTTCAACAATATTCGTCAAATTTTCAAATTCATTAAACTTCACAAAATTAAAAACTTCAATATAATTAAAATAGTCATTTTACAAGACATAAAACTAGACAAAAATTGGAAAGACTTTAAAAAAAAAAATTGGAACAATGTTCTTCATCTTGTTCATCTTCTTCATTTCACTAAACTTCCAATCAATGCGCTCATGAACGGAGTCTCCTTTGTTTATCTTCTTCTTTGGCTTCAAATTTGTTTTGCCTTGATTTTCCTTACCTTTAACCTTTCTTGGCCTTCTCTTAGTTGCGGTTTTGACTTGGTTGATATCAAAACTTGGAGACTTCTTTGCTTCTTACTTATTTCTTTAAATCTATCACATATCTTCTCAACGGCACCTTCAAGTACTACCTCCGGAAAAATCAAGTTGTGTTGCTTAATCAAGTTGGGTTAATTGTGCCATTTTGATAAAATAGAAGAAATAAATTAGATTGAGAAAAGAGAATAATAGATTGAGAAGAAGAAATTTTTTGTGTAAAAATTTGGGGTAAGTGTTGAGTTTGAAAGTTACCTATTTATAGCGATGAAGAAATAGCCGTTAACGCGAGTGAACATCGCCGGCGATATTCATAATATCGCCAAATGCCGATAAGTGAATATCATTGCCGATATCATCAATGTCGCTCGCTAGGGATTCGATCGCTCGGCCCGTTTCCCCTTAATGGCAAATGGTTAAACACCATTTTTTTGGCATGTGCATACGAAGAGGCCTTATCACAGGAAAATCTACTATGCTTATCTAGTCAACTAGATTGCGTTTGCAGGTCTCTGTTCGAAGGGTATTTATGTCTTTAAATAAGAAACCCTAAATAGGGTAAGGTATTCTTTTGATGTTTTAGAACCTCGGTTCTGTATTTCATTTTTTCTCTTATCGCAGCCGTACGCCCCCGTTTCTTCTCACAACGATAGATAACTCCGGTTGAAAGATTTTTATGAGAAAATTGAAGTAATCTGAAGATCATGGTGGTTTGGAGGTGTAGCCCAAATTTTGGAATTTAAAGGTTGGTTAAAGTGCACGTCTAAAATAAATTTCAAGGTTCCTTGTGAATGTTTTTTTCTATCTATTTTTTTGTTTTTAGTTGAAGAATTCTATATAGCAGATCATGATATATAGAATTCCTATGTATATTTTGTTGTTGAAGAATTCCTATTGTAGATTTATGATATTTTTTCTTTTCTTTTTTTTAAATTGAAAGTTTGTTACAGTAAATCATGTTTGTAGCATACCTTACCGATTCGTGACTGGATCTAGTGATTTCTTTTTCCTTTGAAGCACTAGTAAGGGAGTTAGATAATTTTAAATTTTCATGAACCTTGTCATCTCGTGACTCAGATCTATGGGTGTACGAAATACTGATTTCAGACTATTTGGTTGTACCATGTAGGATAAACAATTATTTTTTTTTTATCAATATGCACTTTTTTTTCACAATTATATTTAGAGCATAATCATCAAACCACTTTCATGGCTACACTAGCCCTGATTCTCTCCAAACCTTTAAAAGAAGAGAGAAATAAAGAGAAAATGGTGTTTCTTCCCCTTTTCCCTTTGAGTGCCCCATTTCTCTTTCAATTTCTTCTTTGTTCTACTGTGTTTTCTTTGATTAACTTGTTAATGCCGTCTGTGGAGTATTTCATTAGCTGTTTAGCACTATTTTCAAACCACCACCCCATATTTATTTATTTTCCTGTTAACTCCATTTCTTATTAAAGAGATTTGTTTTTTTTTTTTTGGGTTTTTCCTTGTTTTTATAATCTTGTTTTTTCCGCCAATTTAGTGTATTTTGCTCAGTTTTCTTGGGTTCTTAATTTCTTAAGTATAGGGGGTATAGGTGCAATTCAACAGGTTTTGTCAATTTGATCTACTACCTTTACAAGGTTTTAGAACAGAACATATGTTGAATGGAAAATTTACAATATTTGTTTTATTGGAAAATATCAGCTGTTCTTATTGGTTCATGGATTAACTGAAGGTTCTTTAGATGAGCTTAAGAAATTTACAATATTCTGAAACATATTTATTTTGAATGTTAAACAGTTAAAGTGGTAAAATATGCATATGCGTAAAAGTTATTATGAGTTTTTATTTTCGAACCTCTTGCTAATTGTTTTAATCATTCAATGAAGAGCCTGACGTGCCTGCCACATCCGCACCAGCAACAACACCTTTCTTGCACTTGCACCGGTTGCGTCTTGCCCCTGCACATCCAAAATGAGTTTCAGTTTTGGTACGGATGCATATTTTAACTGCATCAGATCTAATGTATAGTTTTGGTACAAACCACATCAGCTCCAGAGCTTGAAGTGCTCGACACATTTGCGCTGGAGCCTGACATGCCCATCACATCAGCACCAGCAACACCTTGACTTGCACTTGCACCTGTTGTGTCTTGTACCTGGACATCCAACATGAAATTCAGTGCATCTTCCTTTACGATTAAGGTGAGAACTTATCATCTATTTGTCACATACCTGTATCACCACCTCATCCTGCCTATTGGCCTCCACCTCGCCACTGCCACCATGTGCACCTACAACCTGCCCAACAGAATATTTAATATTGGTACAAATGTATATTTCAGAATATTTAGTGTTGGTCCAGATGTTTTTTTTTTTCATTAACATAAGGGGATAAAATCATTTGTGAGTAAGTTACCACTTGTTGGACTGGATTGAGCTCTGGACAGAGCTGATAGATTCGAGTCCTGGCTGCCTCTTGTTCGTGACATTGTATATCAAATCGTGCTTCAATCCTCAAGATAATCCAAATGGCTCTCCTCACTATTTCCATCAACGACATTACTAGGGATATCCATTTGTTGCTGAACCACCCCGGGGATAGTAATAGACTTGGGGAAAGTCTAATTGTCCATGTGGTACGAAATAAGAAGTCCATGATAACAAGTCCTTTGTACCAGCACTGTTATTTAAAGGTTTTGGATTAGTCGTGTATGATTGTAACTTGTATATTTATGTTTACTATTTTGAAAGAAAGTAGAATGTTCATTTATTTTGAACTTACCCCTTGACTTGTTGTGAAGATCCTTGATGGTACTTCTGGATTGGGTTGCCGGATCTTTGTCCAACTGCGGAACAAATCTTTTAAAGTGGGTAATGCATTCTGAATTAACGGATGGTATGTAAATAAAATTGAGTGCACTTCAACCTGGCCGTACACCACTCAGTTCCAGCTTGCATACAAGAATAAGAACATAGACTAAGATGTAGAAATGCTTAAGCATAGTGAGCTATAATTTGAAACAGCATAAAATAAAATCAAGCAACTCTGAGGTTTCATCAAAGAAGAACAAGCCTTGGATCACCCGCTCACTAACAAAGTCAAAGCGAAAAACATTCATAGTTGCGCAACTACCCAACTCGAGAAGAAAGTGGAAGTCTAGCTCATTAGAACACCCAACAGAGCATTATCCATTTAAGTAATTAGGCTCATCAAAGCACAGTAAAGCTAGACTGAGTTCATATTATACTATGACATAATTAATAAGTCCAAACAAATAACAAGTGAAACACAGATTTGTAAATGGACATAATATTTGGTTTGGCAGCATTTCATTTCCAAAGGATCCTTGTTGTCAGATGCATAAAAAGTACACTCGATTCTTTTCAGTACATAAATTGGAGTTTTAGTACCTCAGGTTCCAGTCTTGGTAGAATTCCCATGAAAAGCATGCAAGAGTGTTCGCCACAACTGAGAGAATCCACCAAAGTCCAAAGTATGCAGACCAACTCTTCTCATCTTTAAGAATGTATTTCATTGAAGAAACAATCATCATGGTGATTGTTAAAAGGTGCTTGCATGCTGCGGCATTAAATAAAAATTTAGTAACTTGGGCATTCTATAACAATGAATTATTTAGTTAAGATAATGACTGACAACGGAAAGACGCTAAGTGCAAATAAACTTGGATACTAACCGTTGACATATTGCATCCTGTCCTTTCTGCCCAATAACACACTCTGAATAATTCGGAAGAGGAATGGTAAACAAGTAATACAGAGAGCCATGGGTGATCGCGGCCCTAGGTACATGTCAACGCATTGAACTCCAAGAAGGTGAATCATAAAAGCAATACCAGAAATCATGTCCGCAAACACCTGTACATAATTTATGTCGAACATTTGACAACCAATAACAAATAGAAAAACAATAACTAGATAATTATATTATATATAAAACAGTGATTCCAGTTTTTTCATATAAGTTACAGCCCCAAACCTTCGCCATTGATGTGATTACATCAGTCAGAAATACTTGATGGAATGAAGGTTCCTGAATGTAGGAAGAAAAAAAAAAAACTTATTATGCAAAGCCTATGCATCATAGATAAATCATCAATGTTGTACCATGTGACAGAACAACCATATGGAACTGGCTTATATATGCAAACTATCATTTGCATATCAGAATAAATGATGCTAAACCAAGCATCACTAAATGGCTACCATAAGTAAACAATTAGACAGCAAATTGCTAGCATGACTTCAAAAACACAAAAATAATCAGACAAAAAATCACCACCTCAACATCTGTCGAAAACTGTATACTACATGCATACGAGATACTAAACAACACAAATAAATGGCTCAAAGAAAAAATTTGCAAAGCTTGAAAAGAGTCGTACATAAGCACAGCTAACAAATATGGAGCTTAATATCAAATTAAGCAGAAAAGAAGTGTAACACGAAGCAAAGATTTACTGAAACAAAATGTAAATTTTACTAGTAATAACTTACCAACGATTTGGGGATCAGTATATCGTATAATGTTCGAAGGAGAACTAAAAGTGAGTCAGGGTGGCACAGAGAAAAGTAGACTATGAATACCACCGGGATGGATATATATAGTAAAATCTGCAAAATAAAAACAATTTTTGTAATTATTATGTACATTAAACTCGAAAGTATGAAAGTAAAAAAAGTTACTGTTACTAACACAAAATAAATAAATTACGCTTACCGCTACGATAGCTGCTCCAAGTATGTGATCATGGCGTAAACATATAAACGCGATAAAAGAAGCAAGAGTGCCTAAAAGCATGATGATTCCCCACTGATTCATAGGTTATTAAAACAGCAGTTAGACATAATGCATTAAGAAAAACTTCAACAATGTTATCAAGCTGGAGTATAACTCAGATACAATGTGCCACAAATCCCTAATTTCAGCCAAGCTGCAACAGCAGAAAGAACCAACTTTAAACACATCTGCTACCACAAACAGGACATAATATAATTTACGGCTTCATTTCAAGGCAGATTAATCTTCTATGTTTTTAAACTCTGTAAAAGGACTTCTTGTGAGTATCTGGCTGGGATTTCTCAATGCAAGTGTAATGTTTCTTCTCAAGTATAATATATGTGTTAAGTCTGCCTACTGGTAAAATTTATTCCGACAACATCGTCATAATAAGTAGCAGCAACTCTATAAAAGATGGATTATTGCCCAGTTCCACGTAGGTGAAATTTAAGAATTTAAGCTAAATATTTCAGAAGCTAGTACCTGGATCATCTAACATAAAGGTTCTTTAAGTAAATAATGTTTTTATCCACAAGAAGGGCTTTTTTAGAAGAAAATTTAGTGCAGCAGACTACTAAAGGACCCTCTCTATGGAAGTTGGCACTCGTTCAAGCACTCAAAAGTCTTGGCCATATAAAACATAGACAAATACATAAAATTGCTCATTAGGCTTCACATCTTCAATGAATAAACTGCTCATTATGCAGGTGAAGTAAAGTCTAGGTATACAAGTCAGACAGTAGATCACAAGAAAAATACAAGAACTAATTGTACTCGCCAATGGGGCACTTAGCAGAAGAATCAGTTAGAATTTATACACAAGCAAAGAAACTCGACCATTAGGGGGTGTTCTTCAACTAATTCACTCATTACCGCTTACTTATCACTCAAAAGAGTAGTATAGTAATTAAAGAACAAGAAAAATCCCACTTTATGAGCTACTCATTTTCCTTTTCCCTACTTAAAACATTTGAGCTGGTAAATCTTACTTAGTAATCTTTTACAGAGTACAGATCCCTCTTGTTTAAGTCTTGTACACAAACTGCTTGGGTATACATTTGTTTTTTATTACTAATCTTGATTTTGGCTAGGTAAACTCACGGACGGTGAAAAATATTCATTCTGAATCTCATCTCCTTTGACTCTCACACATTGAATGTATGTACTACAACTCTTGAACCAAATCTACAGTTCCTTCTTTACATCACACCCTTTTCAAAAGCCTATATATTTTCAACTGATACAATTGAGATTTGCATATTCATAAAACTACTGATCTTAAAGATGTTCCTTACATATAGGAATGGAGCTATGTACATTCTGGGATGGCCAATGGCACACCCCAGCTTGGGAATTGTGGGGAGGTTTCAAAAGGTAATTCTATGGAAAGTTTTTATTGTTTGGTACTACTTTGAGCCCACCTAGACCTATTTTCAGTGCATCCATTGGCGCAACCTAAGTGTAAGAGTTCAATTGATATACAAACTGCTCAATTGATATACAAACTGCATTTTACTTGAACTGAAACGAGTCAAACGACTTGATCATGAGAATTTGTCACTAACCTTGAAAACATCGCATGCTCTCAAAACATCATTTTTATCCAACTCTAATACTTCTAGGTATCGAACATTCTTCTTCTGGAACTGGCAGAGAATAGCTGCCCACTCGAATATCATTGCAATCTACAAAATCAACATATTTATATTAGGCTAGTACTAAAAATAAAATAAACATGAATAAATAAAACTGTAAAGGCTCACCAAAAGAAATACGGGATAATATATGTCATATGTATAGTCCAAGACAATTGCAGTTTTCTTTACATCACATTCAAAGAATTTTTTAGTCTTCATTGCAACACAAACCACCTGCTTCATTACACAACAAGGAAACACGTTTTAATACACAACAAACAAGAAGTGAGCAAGATCCTAGCAATCACGACCAAAAGTACCACACAAAACCCACGAGATAGAATGCAGACAGAGAACATTGGAAAAGGTTTGGCTGCACTATTATGTCTGATGGTTGGAAGGATCAAAAAGAACAACAAATTGTGAACTTCTTGGTTAATTGCTTGAAGTCTATTGACACCTCAGGCATTACCAAAGATGCTGAATACATAAGCAAACTCTGCAACGAAGTAATTGCCAACGTAGGAATTGAAAACATTGTTCAGTTTGTATCTGATAACGGCTCAAATTTTAAGGCTGCTGGTAAACTTTTGATGAGGGAACATCCTACATTATTTTGGACTCCATGTGCTGCTCATTGTATTAATTTAGTGATGAAAGATCTCTGCGACCATATTCCACAGATAATCAAAGCTATCAGCAAGTCCAATTCGCTCGATTTCTTACATTTACAACCATGGAGCAGTGTTAACAATGTTTAGAGAGTTAACAGGTAACTCAGAATTGCTGATACAAGATTTGCAACCACATATTATACATGGAGCAGCATTTTGGAGTATAGAGGTGCCCTGCAAGTGTTATTTGTTCAAGATAAGTGGATGGATTCTAGTTATGCAAGGAAATCAGAAGGACAGAGAATGGTGACAATAGTTTCGAGTAATGATTTCTGGGAGACTGTCACATTTTCGACTCAAGTGCTGTTTCCATTAGTAGAGGTTGTTAGAATGGTGGATACGGAGAAAAAACCTTTCATGGGTTATATTTATGAAGCTGTGATGAGATGCAAAGAAAAGATGCAACAGAACTTAAAGAAAATCAAATGCAGTGATGCGGTTTCGAACAAAAATTTTGGCATCTTTGAGAAAAGATGGGAAACGAAGATTCGTCATCCCTTGCATTGTGCTATTTACTACCTAAACCCATTGTTTTTCTATAAAATCCCTGCTGAGAAAAGAGAGGATTCCTATCTACAGAACTGTGAAAGAAGGACCCTACACTGGCACACTGCTATGGAACGGCTTATAACTGATCCTAATGAACATGATCAGGCCATGGTTGAATTGCGAACTTACACAGAAGCTGGAGGAGTCTTAGGAAGAGCATCAGCTGTGAGAACTAGAGATACTATCCAGCCTTGTAATTTAACATTCCTTCCTTGATCAACTGTTTTTATTCAATTGTTTCCATTCAACTGTTTTAAATGTTACTCTTAGACTTAGTCTTCAATTTCTTGATCAACTGGTATCATTCATTGTAGATGATTGGTGGATACTTCATGGGTTAATGTTCCTTGCTTACAAAAGTTTGCAATTCGAGTTCTAAGTCTAACTTGTAGTTCTTCTCCATGTGAACGGAATTGGAGTACATTTCAGAATGCAAGTACTAAGTAGAAATGATTGTCTAACTTACATTGTTTAACTGTGTACAAAAGTAGAATGTAAGTTTACAAAAGTTTCCAACTGTGTACTTTTGTTTTCATATTGTTTTCTTGTTTGTACAGTCTTTAGTCATTTGTAACGATTGTCTAACTTCTAATTTATAAACTCTCAGCTGTATTCCAAGAAAAGAAACAAGTTTTTACAGCAAAAATTGAGTAAAGCTGTCTACATTCAGTACAACAGGAAACTACAACGCCGATATGAGGAAGAAACTAGATACGGCAATGGTAATGTAGATCGTCCTATTTTTCTGGAAGCATTTGATGAAGATGATGATTGGCTCATACCGGAAGGTGGAGGATTAGTTAGGGAAGGTGATGATCTTACTTGGGAACAAGCAAATGCAGCCAGTGGAGCTATGGAAGTTGGACCAAGCACAAGAGCAAGAAGGAAGGAAAGATCAGATATGCATCCCTCATTCAGTCTTCTCTCTGAGACACTCAATGATGATACGCTTCCTCCATCTGATGTCGACATTGATGAAAGTGATGATTCAAATTTTCAATTTGAAATGGATTATGATAAGCGCATGGAAGCTAATAGGAGTAATGGTGCTAATGGAGACAAAGCTGGCAATGAGGAAGAAGATAACAGGGTTGAACTTTAGTCATTAGACTTAGCTTAGGAAGCTGGTGCAGGTGTTTTTGTTTTTTGAAACCAGAGCAGAACTTAGGAAGATGATATAGTGTTCATTCAGTTTGGTCGAGTCTGGCAGAAGTTTGGGGATGTTATGCATTGACACTTAACAGAACTTTGAAGTTTGTTTTTCTAGTATTAAAACTAAAAGACTTTCTAGGATTTAAAGTGTTTAATCTGATCATGTGAAGTTGTTCTGCGTTACAAATTATATATGTGAGACCAGATTTGAAGTTTGTTTTATATATGCATTACAAATTATATCTGACCTCAAATATCTGTTGGGAGAATGTACAGGACTGGGGATCACCAAGTTACTCGGCTGGGATCGAGGATAGTTCAGATTCAATGGCACACTCAGTTTACATTGAAAGAAATTTCAATGTCACTAAATTTCTGAGATTTTCCATGCAAAATCTGGTTTACTGTAAAACTTCCTCGAACCTATAATATCCAGTTTTACTTGCTCATAGTCATGACTTGTGATTTATATTATCTTTTTATTCAATAGATACTCATTACTCGGCGGCATGCTAACATGAGATCGATCGCGGTTATGCAGACAAATGCAAGAAAAAAAATCTGAGATCTCTAATTTCGTTGTTTTGGATGGACGTAAGAGAACCACCAAACAAATTCACATTCTAAACTCGAAACTTCGCATAATGTTCCCTAGTGGAGACTTAGGTAAAGGTAGTCACAAAATCAGGATGAAAAAGTTAAAACAGCAAATAAATTTACAGCAAGAAACTTCCTGTGATTATGTGATTTTTGTACCTATGGAATCCCACACAAACTTCCTGTGATTATGAGTCTCAATCCTCAACCAATAATGTACAAGGATGGGTTCATCAGGAAGATAAGTTTCAGGAAGTTGGAATAATAACACAAAATGCATCGATATAAAAAATAGACTATTCTATGAAATCCCGATACCTGTAAAGAGTGAATTAACCTAGATGGATTCCCAAAATTGTATGCCTATTGAGCAAGATCCTAGCAATCACGACCAAGACTGCCAACTCTAGATAATACCTATCTACTAGAGTTCAATCAAAATTAAACTACTACACAAAAACCCAATACGCAGATAATACATCAACCAACCCAATTTCTATATTCACTATGAATGAATTAACAAAATAAGTAGATCTAGCTATTATACTTACCTTTTAAGAATCCTGGTGATGATACCTCAATAATCTCAGAAAAACATCAATCCTGTGACATGGAAATCAAACACAAAAAAAAAAAGTTGGGGTTTCAAATTTTGCATCAAGAAATTTATAAACCCTAAAACTTTTGGTAAAGCTCAAGAAAGAAAAAGAATCGATGAAGTTAGGGTTAAATTTTTTACATCATAACTCTATATCTCTGCTTCGTTACGATGATTCAAAGAACAACGATAATGATGAACGCGGGAAGCTAGAGAAGTTGAATAAATTTTGGAGGTAATCTGTCTGTGTTATCTTCGACTCAAATCGGTTCTGTGAGTGATAACAAAAATCGTGTTCCTCTTTCTTTTGTTTCTATTTGGGTCCTTCTATTTTTACTCTAGTCTAGTATAAGAAGAAACTAGAAGTTTCCAATTGATGACATGTCTCGGAGAGTATTGGACAATATTAGTACTTACCTAGGGACATGGATGCAAAGTTTTAAAAAAAACAACACTAATAGTATCTCCAATAGAGGGTAAAGGTTTTAGTTTTTTTTATGACACATAGGATTTTAGACTCTCATTTACATTAAATTCATCCCAACAGTGGGTCATATTAAGTAGGAAGGGTGTCAAAATAAATATGAAGGTCTTGGAGAAGTTCTTATTTAGACCTTGGGAATGACCTCCATGTCATCTTTTTAACCATTTTTAAAATTTTTATTTTTAAGTATTTTTTTCTGAACCAATAATAAAGAGGGAATCAATTTTATCATTATCCAAAAAAACAAATCCTCAAAATAAGACCCTCACTGTTGGAGATAGTCCATGACAAAAGCGTTGTTATTTTTACCACATACATATGACCCCATGAATAAGGATCTAAATAAAAACTCCACGTAGGATTTTTAAGCACCCACTGTTGGAGATGCTCTAATAGGAAAGGTAAAAAATTGAATTTTTAGAAATTGAATTCTGACTTTGTTACAGTTTGATTTCTTGTCTCGTAGGGATCGGGAGAAATTTAATATTCTCGACCGAGTTTTTCAGTTAAATCTTCTTTCCGCAAGATTAAAAAACTCGCCTGGGCCATGTACTGAAACCGAGAATCTTGACGAGTTTGCAGTCATTTTGATCAAGATTCACTACTGTAGGAAAAAGATTCTTACACCTGTTGGATTGAGTTATGAGTCCCTAAATGAGAACAAAGAAAAAGATCATATCCATGATTTATAAAGCAAACTTATCTGAAATTAGTTTTGTCTTGTTAGATTTTACCACTGTCAATATACCGAGTATTACAGGCTTTAGAAAAAGAAAAAAAACAAATATTACAATTTTTTAAAGCCGATATACATTTTCAAAGACAGAATTTAAGAAACAAAAAGATTATATATTTCCAGAGAAAATATGGATATGGTGTTTTATGATCGAGGACTTCGTAATACTCTAGCTAGCTGGAGTTATGAATGGGGGTGTAGAGTGTTTTGCGCCTGACTCGTTGGTGAATGACAATCCAATGGGCTACTAATCTTTCTAGTTCCTGCTTTTGGCAACATTAACTCGGAAAAATAAACAACTTTGATAATTTTATTTCAGAATATTTACTCTAAATTCATGAACTTGATGGATCGGTTTGGAAGTGACTCACATTTCTTGATCGAGTTGGATCGGTTAATGATCATAGTCCAAGTCCTAGTCATAAACGATTTGGAACTGAGTCACATACGTTTTTTGACCGAGTTGACTCAGTTCACGTCCACATTCAAAATCCTAACGGCACTTGCCAAATATTAATAAATCATTTTTCAAAAAATAAAAAACAAAAACAAATATTATACACGTGTACGGTCATACCGTCTCTAGCTGACCATCCTATTGTGCATTTGTGGACACAGTAGTCAACAGTCTTGACACACATCATTTAATTTTCCTTATAAGCCATGCCCATTTCGCTCATTAAATTTGAAATCATTTGACGAAACAAATGTAACAGCCAACGGAGAATGTATTTATGACTCGTTAAAGTAAAGTACCTTGAACTGTTACAACTTACAAAGTGAATCGTTTTTTGTTCTTGACAAAATCACAGCAGGAACCTCAAATCGTGCCAGAGTCCCCCCACTCCACCCCCTTGAGCCTGAACTTTGATTCTCCTAGTAGTATTGGAGATCGGATTGGAGATAGCAAGATGGGGCGGCATGAGGTGTCAGTTAACCCTAGGCCCTCCTATCTGGCCAATGGTGATGGTAATCTCTTTGAGTAGCTTTGGGCAAACGTATGTCAGACAAAAAGAGATTTTGATAAATGTATCACTAGGTGTGACATAAAAATAGTCAAAACAGAAGAAAAGTACGATTAGCAAGCACATCAGTGAGATCGTCCACAACATCACAATATTATTTTGTAGAGAAACATTAATTGCTGTGTCAAGTCACTTCAAGAAAGAAAATATGATCACTAATAAACAAATGCTTGTTATGAGTAGAGAGTACTTGATACGGCTGAGTCCAATGGGCACCCATGACCAATGGTTAAGCGTGATCTTCTTCCTAACATTTTTAGGGGTCATTATTTTATTCTCATCCATTGATGGGGTGTCTTAAAAATAGAAATTGTCTATATTGTTTTTCACCTTTATATCAAATCCAAACCTATATCATTTATTTTCATAATCATATCATTCCTCTTCTTCTTATCTTTTCTACCCATCGAATTTTTTTTTCCATCGTTTTAATTTTTGATTGAAACCAAAGATGGTTGATCAAACCAATTTTATGATTGATTGTTTAAAATTAAAACCCAAAATTCATTAACCTTAAAGTTGAAACTTAGAACATCAAAAAAGAAAATGGATAGATGATCGTAGTTGTGATCCAAAATTAGGATTTTGATTGCTTTAAATCAAAAATTTCATCGGAAATTTTTCTAAGATTTGCAGTAGCAAGAACATAATCGGTAGGTAAATTGATGTTATCTACCGATTATGTTTCAAGCATCGCAAAATGAAGAACATCAACCATAATCGGTAGGTAAATTGATTGTTATCTATCGATTATGTTCATGCTACTGCTTCAAATTTTCTGTACTAAAAATTAAACACTATCGATAGATATTGAACATAATTTACTACCGATTATAGTAGTACCAAAATTTGAAAATTGAAGGATTTTGGAAAAAACTCATTTTGGGGCCATTATATATTCGGAAGTTAAAATGAACACAATTTACTACTGATTATGGTAGTACCAAAGTTCGAAAATTATAGGATTTCGGCAAAATCTCATTTTGGGCCGGGCCAATATACATTCGGAAGTTAAATTTATTACCGATTACGGTAGTACTGAAATTCGAAAATTGAATATATTCGGAGGTTAAAGTAACACAATTAACTACCGATTATGGTAGTACCAAGGTTCGAAAATTAAAGGATTTCGGCAAAATCTCATTTTGGGGCCAATATACATTCGGAAGTTAATTTACTACCGATTATGGTAGTACTAAAATTCGAAAATTGAATATATTCGGAGGTTAAAGTAACACAATTTACTATCGATTATGATAGTACCAAGGTTCGAAAATAAAGGATTTTGGCAAAATCTCATTTTGGGGCCAATATACATTCGAAAGTTATATTTACTACCGATTATGGTAGTACTAAAATTCGAAAATTGAATATATTTGGAGATCAAAGTAACACAATTTACTACCGATTATGGTAGTACCAAAGTTCGAAAATTGAAGGATTTTGGGGCCAATATATATTCGGAGGTCAAATTAACACAATTTACTACCGATTATGGTAGTACCAAAGTTCGAAAATTGAACGATTTCGGCAAAATATCATTTGAGGTCAGCATATATTCGGAGCTCAAATTAATACAATTTAGTACCGATTAATCTTCTATATTAGAACATAAGAGTATAATCGGTAGATAAAGTACTCTATTATCTACCGATTCTGGGATGTTAATGGCGTCTTTTTTTCCTTCTTCAAAAAGTCAAAAAAAAATCCTTCAAATAAAAAAAAAAAAAATTCACCCGATTGCAAATAACAACCGAATTCATACTTATCTACCGATTATTTGAGGGCAATTTTGCCATTACGAATTATGCGAGATAAGGGTTGACTTCAATTTAGGTTTGGGTGACCCTATTTTATCTTATTAGTGGCCCCTATTTCCTTTTGAATGGCCCCTAAAAATGTTAGGATCTTTTTCCTTTGAATTAAACAAGACACAACAATTTCATTTGGTGTGATATGGAATCAATCAGGACGCCTAATGGTTTGGTGGCTCAAACATTTCAAAGACGCCAATTTGTAAGGCGTTTGAGAAACTATTCATTCGAAGATATGGAGAGCCCGCCTAACCATTAGTCGTGAGACGGCCTTCTATTTGGTGTTTCTGGTGCACATCTAATCATTTGGCGCCCCGATTTACATTTGTTCGACCTTTTCTAAATTATATTCCGTTTACACCTTTACGTTATAAGTCATGCTCTCGTTGATAATAAGAGCTTCTCCAATAGTAATTGTATGTGTTTCATATGTGACATCATTTTTAAGTCTTCCTCTAGGTATAAAATCCTAAATATTAGGAAAAAATAATTTTATCTCCAACCGATATAGTTTAATATCTTTTTTTCACTTATTTGTAGGTATATAATTGGTTAAAAATATTTCCATTTTTATTTTTCATTGATTATTAGTAATAAAGGTGTGAAGACATCCTTTAACCGAATGTGTAAAACTAGAGGTTCACTTAGAGAATGTCTAACTTTTTTTTAGCCACGTCATCCTTAAATTAATGGGTTGGAGATGATTTTTTATAAATATTGATGTGTATCCTATGTGGATTAAGACTTTTTCCTCCGCACACATTCCATTGGAGAAGCTCTAATGGTGGTCGAGATTTAAAGGTTCACCGAGGGGAATCAACGCAACCGAAATGAACTAAGATGTTCAAATGATTTTATTACTTTTATAAAAGCGAAATTGATAGTACATTGATTAATTACCAATACTAAACCTAGCTCACTTTTACAGGCAACGCGGTTACACTTAGCATATACGTAGAACATCGATAAATTAATTACTTCGCTAAAATAATAAAATTCTTTGTCCCAACTAGGCTTGGGTAAGCTAAATTTTAACTCGATAAATTAATAACTTCTGCTAAAATAATAATTTTCTTTGGTCCCAAGGTTATTAATTTATCGAAGTTTCTACCGTATAGCAAGCATTTAAACCGTTCGGTGATCCTAACGGATGAGTGTTGTCTCGGGAGGGTTTACATAGAGGTGTGCCCACAAAACCAATAATGTTGGTGCAGTTGTGTTAATTTTCGTCTCCATGTTGAGGAAGATCTCGTGGTGGTTGTACCGTGTTAAGTTACGGGAAGTCCGTAAAACCTGAAATTTTTCGCAGTATCCTGAAGGTATTTCATGTTTGCATATTGCTCTTACAAAAACAAGTTAGAAGTGGGCAAGTATTTTTTAATGATGAATACAACTAACAGGTTGACTTGGATATTAAATCACTTAGAAGTCTCTCAACTGTCCATAAAGGATACCTGTTATGTGCAATATAAATTTCTTTCTGGAATCGTACGTAATCTCTCCCTTGTTTTTTATTACACCAAGCGTACCCTTTATAGTTTCCTCCGTTCTCCGATGAATATTATTGAGTTCTTGTGTATAGTTATTGAATATCTTGTTTCAGACCCTGTTAGCCGGAACTAACTAACATCGAATCTCAGGGAGAGTAACAACATCCACCCAAGCATTTGTGATAGAAACATCTTTTTCTCCGGTATACATAGGAATTATAAGTGTATTGTACTTACAGAAACCCCGAGACGAGATGAAACGATTTCCCAGAAGAGATGCACGTAGATGGAGAGGAGTATAAAAAGCCATTAAAGTCTAATTTTAATCAAAATAAAAATAAGTATTATGAAATTAAAGGAGTATTACTTGCATTTAAAAAAGAAGTTTAATTTACTATTCATTCTCCTAAAAGGTACTATCGTCCTCAACATAAACATCTTCGTCCGGATCCCCATCTGTAGTACCCTCATCGGAGGTGGTCAGGAAATCATTCATCACAATCGGTGGAAGTTCACCATCTCGCAATCCTTGTCCGTGACATTCCCAAATGTGTTGGGTCATATCTTCTTGTAAGTGTTTCCACCGGGATGGCCTGTACAAATACACACGGGCGCATGTCATATCTCCTTATATAGATGTTGCTTCATGTCCTATGTACCTCACTCATTCTCTATCACGATATTCATATTCCACACATATATTATGCATTATTAAGCAATCTCTCGTAATTGTGTTCACGTCACGTATGGACCAATAACGATAAGGGTTCCTAATTATAGCCTATTGTGACTTTGAACCACCAAATGCACGATTCACATCCACTCCCAGTGAGAGTACAGTCGAGCCTACCAAGCATTCTGGGAATCCACGAGCTTCGTCTTAGCTAATAGACTTTTAGTATCTTCATTTGTAGCGCGCCTCATGTATCTGTCGTTAAATACCCAGATGACTGCACCCAAAAACTTCTTAACATACTGGTAGATAGTATCCATAACCATTTATAATTTCAAGAAATAAGGAAATTGAAGTAAACGACAAACTTTTCCTTTTATAGTGCAAGTTGACTTGAATATATTAGTGTGGAACAACATGTCCCCAACTTCTTGACACGGAGTAAGGAAACTTATTGTCACCACAAAGTTTACTCCTTCATATCCATGAACAACTTCATCATTAGAGTCATCATCTTCAGGAGCATCATCAAAAATTCTATGGATCGTCGCTGCTTTCTTCAGTGAACAACACCTTATTCACCCGTTCTTCTTTGTTACAGTCACTGCCTTTGTGTCCAAGTTCTCCACACTTATCACACCGGCCTCCAAAAATACTAACTGGAGTTTTATTCGGTGCAAACACAGAATTAGGTTTATTATACCTGGTGTTTAAGTACTATGGTTACTTACTAGAGATGCGCGCAGCAAGATTGATACCCCAATTTGAGTTTCTACGCCACTTTTTACTATATATACCTTGCTCTATGATGTGCACCCGAAATTGAAAGACATTCAAGCATGTTGAGTGTGTCCTCATATTGTTGGGGATAGCACCTATATAAAGAGCCATCACTTTGCGCTTCGTCTCCGATGTGTCATTAAGAGTAAGTAGTTGGTAAAATTCCTTGGTTTACTCATCGATAGAACATACTCATTTGCGTAGGTTTTGCATCTGCTGGTACGTCATGCCAACGTATTTGTGTAGCAAAAGTTCACTCTCATGTGTTCTTCATCTTATCCCATGAGACTAACTTCTCATTTCCCTTACGAATGCGTTGAAGTTTATGTTGTTGCCACCACGAATTAGCTCTCCCGCGAAACATAGTTGCGACCAACAAAACTCGTTTGTTATTTGGTACTTCTTTAAATTCCAAGACTTCCTCAATTGTATTCAATCAAGAAAGAAACTCTTTCGGTTCTAAAACACCATGAAATTATGGAATCCCTATTTATATTCTTGTCTTCCAACGATCAGAATCTTTTGTCGTATTATTCTATTAGCAAAGGTGTTGTCATGAAATTCAAGAATGCATATAACATCACTATTAAAGTGAAGGAGAAAGCCGCAACAAAAACAAAAAATTAAAGAAAAAGATAAAACTAACTCCTGATCCCACTAAAGGAAATTAGGATCCTGCAAAATGTTCATACTAACTTCTTTCATCCTTGAGGATGTACTTCTGTTAGAGCAATGCTCGGTTGAACCCACAAGTTTTGCTATCTCAAGATTGTTATTAATATTAGGTAATCAAAACTATATCTTGATTTCTAGTCTACTAAGTCAAGTTTCTGATAGGTTAAAATTGTAGTTGAGTATCATATATCACCCTTGAAGACTGAAGATCGACAAAGACGTTTGAAGAACTTCTGTATCAGTTATGTGAAGACTGAACTATTATATTTTACTCACTATAAACCATCATTCTATCTATTGAGACTATGGCATACGACTTATAGTAGATTCGCAAAGAAGATGTTTCGAGTCAAGCTTGTCTTGTGAAAAATCTCGAAATATGATTTAGCGATTAGATGTACAAAGGTCCTTAACAATATTAGTTCTATGAATTAATTTGTGGATCAATTGAAAATTACCCATGCAAATGATTATATCACTTGGGAATGTTTCTAACATCATAAGAGAGAAATATGAACTTATTGGAATTCCTACTCAAGGTAGGTTGGCGAAATCAGTTTGCAAACCACAACTTCAGTTGAGAACAATTCACGAACCCGATGTTTTTATAATTTGGATTAATTGGTTAGCAGTTGGCGAACCCGGTTTATGAACCGAGGTCAACTGAGTTCGTTAGTCTATTAGGGTTGGAGAATCCGATTCATGAAACGTAGCACCCTGACTCGAGAACAAGCCCTACAATTGGGAAACCGTTGTACCAACTGTACCGATAATGTTTAGCAGATGCTCAAAGACTTATTATTTTAATAAGTTTAGCATTGCTAGAACTCTCTTAAACAATTCTAAGACTTCATTGATCACTCAAACACTAATATGTGTGAACTATGATTAATTTTTTATGTGTTTAAATGAACATCATATAGATTTTAGTTCTTTGGATAACTTTCCAAAATGAACAGTCATTATACATGGTTCAGTAACCGAACCTATGTGTATAATCTTCTGTTGTAGTTTGAAGACCTAACTAGTCTGCTTGATTCTCAAGTTCTCTTAGCTTGAAGTCTAAGTTAACCCTGGTCTTTTAAAACTATAAATAGATCATCTCTGTCAACTGGGAAAATCAATCCCTGAAACTTCGTGTCCTAGTTGGTTCTAGAGTTGCCTCTATTGACCTTTTAAGTTTACGAATAAAAAGACTTTGAAAAGACGAGGGTACCCAAATATACCTCAATCTAAAACTTTTCCACCTATAAGTCCTTTCTCCGGAAGTGATTGTCTATGGACTGAGTCGAGACAATACAACTAATCGGTTCACACTTCGTGAGATCGTCTATGGATACGAGATCGAGACAATACAACAACGAAGTATGTTTACTTGAAAAGAGGTTCGGACTTAACCAAACACAATAGGATTACTATGAAGTAAATATGAATTAATGTTTGTGCATTTTCTTCTAATTATAATAAAAACAATTATAATTGCGGAAATAGAAAAGTAAAAGACATAGCAAGATTTTGTTAAAGAGGAAACCGCAAATGCAGAAAAATCCAAGGACCTTGTCCCGACTGAATACTCTTAGGATTAAGTCAGCTATACAAAATCAAACCAACTTCATTATAGTTAAGACCAAGCAACTAAACATCACTACGGGAAAATATCGATTAACTACCCCTGAAATCAGTTGTGGTACCATGTAAGACGACGTTTATCTATAGGTTGCACAAGGGGGGTTGTAGAAAGTCCTCAATTCTTTGCAACTCGTCAATAATAGTCGTAAACACGGTTGTGGTTCCATTATATACCACGCTCGGCTCGGTTGTGAATGTCTTTCAAAAAAATTTATTTATGCCTAACACAACTCTTACTTGGGTTGTGAAAATAACTTATACACTACACTTGTTGGGGTTATGGAAAATTCATTTGCAACTATGGTTAGAGTTGTATGTGAATTCGTTGACAACTATGATTATAGTTATATATGAATTCGTTGACAACTTTGGGAAGAGTTGTATGTGAATTCGTTGACAACTATGATTAAGAGTTGTATGTGATTTCGATGACAACTTTGGTTACTGTTGTATGTGAATTCCTTGACAACTATGATTAGAGTTGTATGTGAATTCCTTGACAACTAGGATTATGAGTTGTGGTACATATGCGATTTGAAAAAAAAAAAAATTTTGAGAATTTAAATACAAAATTAAATCTGTAAAAAGAAGATTAGATTTCCAATTATAATCACTACTACATAAGCAATTTTACAAAACTTCAACACCAAAAAAAAAAAAATAACTTATAACACTTCTGCTTCGTTAAAACCTTTCTAGCCCTTGCGCATTACAGACTGCACCAAGACAACACCATGTGGCCGGGAACAAACTCTTTTCTCTCGCATTTAATAGTGCTTCGCCGAGAGCTCTTGCGCTTTCTTTACAGAGCCGACAAAACGAGGGCTCACCTGCAAACCAAACACGCGGCCTGGAAGACTAAGCCATCAACCAACGCCCTCTTTGGCAACCTCGTCCAAGGGCGTGCATCAATTGACACCAAAGTGTTGAACCTGAAACAAAAAAATAATGATTGTATAAGCTCACATCATCCCTCAAGCAAAGACACGAGTAAGCACAAGAAAGCATTCTTTGCAAAATTCACAAAATTTGAAAGCTTCGCATACTATTAAAACATAATCTAAACCAACCTACCATTGTCTTAGGAGAGGAACCAGGAGAAAAATCGTTCAAATTTGAAAGACAATACAGTCAATTCTTTTCTTTGGCCCAAAAACCATATGTGCAAGTAACAATAGTATTGCTAAACAGAATTAGCGCAATCTTTGTAAGTTCAATTCAAAACATGCTCGTGGGAATTATTTCGGTGAAAGAGGCTCGAAAATTTTTGTTATAACTAAATATAATAAAGAGAAAGAAATTCCATGAAATCCTGACAAAGGATTTGAAGCATACAATAGCAACACAAAGAAAGCTAAAACATAAATCCACGGTAATAGGTATTCATGAAAATTGCATTTTTGCTAGTTTACAATCAAAATATGTACAATATTCATTAGGCAAACGAAATTGAACAAACTATGGATCGTTGGAAAGCCGAGAAGTCCCCTTTCACATAAAAATTATAATAGGATACAATAAGGTTTATATCTTTGTTGAAAACACTCATCAAAACAGGACAGCAGTCACATTTTGAAAAATGCCGGTTTGGTAGTTTCACGATCAAAAATTCATACAAAATTCATTAAGTAATGGAATTCAGCAAATTCAGTCTCGTTGAAAAGCTAAGAAAGTATTCTTTAACATAAAAATGATAATAAGAAATATTGAGATACATATCTGAGTGAAAAGCCTCGGAAAAACGGCACAGTTAAAGACCATGTTGGAAAAAGCGACAACAAAGACCATGTTCGAAAAATTGATTAAGTAAGTCTCTCATAGAAAATTCATGTAAAATTCATTTAGTGGTGGCCTTGACAAAACTGAGAGGAAGACCTCTTTAACATAAAATTTGGTAACAAAAGAACTCAAGTACATATTTGTTTCGCGAAGCCTCAAGAGAACATGGTAGCGACACTTTAAAATTTAGGTTTGACATCTGGAAACTCTTGTCAACAAATTCATAGTGAGTTGTTAAAGCTCAATAATCCGATGAACAATAGAACTAGTCACTAACAATTGATGCTTTAATTTAATACTAGATGTTTGTGAGAAAAAGGGAAAAAAACAACAAAAAAAAAAATCAAACAAAATTAAAAATAAATAAATCAAAACTTCAAATTGATTGAAGAAATCTTACCAAGAATCAAAAGATGATCGAACCCATCTCATTTTTGAGTTTGAAGAGAAAACCCTCATTTGATTTCCAAATTCATCCTTTTACAAACCCTAAATTACCATTAATCTTCACCAATTCTTCCATACGACCACAGAATCAACTCCATATCTCAATAAAGAGAATAACCCAAGCTTCAACACCATCTAACACAAAGACAAAATCATCGCTCAACCTGGTTTCTTGAATATTGATTTAATCCAAATCTCGATTCAACCTCTAGCTGATTATTAGCATCATCTTCATCTTCTAGATCATTGTCTCGATTCAAACTCTAGGCAATTATTGAATTGATCTTCTTCTCTTCATAAATCAAACCCTAATCGGTACTTACCACATTCATCACTCGATGAAATAGTGTTTGTGGAGAATGGGAAAAATGAGTGAACTAATCTTTGCTGATTACTCTCTAACTCGATCTCTTTCTTATTCTCTCACAAAAAATATTTCAGCTTGGTCATCAGTGGAGGAGGAAAAGATAGGTGTTCTTGGGAGAGGAAGAGCGATAGAAACTAGAATAAAAATTAAGAGTTCGAGTGGTTGAGAGAAAAAAAATTAAAAAAATTAATGAATCCGAAGGAAAGATCGACGGACCACGTTTTGTTTGATCAACCATACGGATTAAGAAAAGATCTGACGGGTGATATTGTATTTGGGATGGTCATACGGATTGAGGTCTTTGTGCTTTCTCTTTGTGTTAATACGGAACTCATGTTTCGGTTTAATCATCAACCTTCGACATGAGAAAAAAAATCCAAAAAAAATATTAATAAATTTAGGACATCGTTCTCGACATTTTGATAGAAAAACATCTAAAAAATGTATAAGAATGAATCGGTAAAATGAAAAATGAATTCGATAATTGGTGTGTTTCTTTGTGTTTTCTCTTTAATTCGAACTCATGCTTTCTTTGTGTTTGAACTTCAAATGTGGTATACCAACATAAAAACAATGAGCCAAAAAGCTCGGAAGGTTCTAACTTCAAACTTAGCATGATATATCATAGAAATCGATAAATATGAAGCTCAATGTTGATTGAACTTCAAAATGTGGCATAAAGACAAACAAACTATAAACCAAGAAGCTCAAGGAAGGTTCACCTTCAAACTTAGCGATACATCATCTAAATCGATAAATATGAAGCTCGGTGTTGATTCCAACTTCAAATGTGGTATAACGACAAAAGAACTATGAACCAAGAAGCTCAGAGAGGTTCAACCTTCAAACTTAGCGGGATACATCATCGAAATCGATAAATATGAGCTCTAATACCTTCATTTACAAGTAAGATTCCTTGAATATTCCAGAAACATTAAACTAACCATATTCGGCATATGCATGCATACCACAGCTCCGAGATCGAAACTGGCCGTGAGTGGACAACTATAAGTCGGAAACTTGGTAAGAACGATGAATTCATCCATTTACAGGTAAGATTCCTTGAGAATATTCTATAAAACCTTAAACAAACCCTATTCTCGGCATATTGTATGCGTACCTTGGCTCCGAGATCAAACACAGTCGAGAGTGGACTACTATAATTCGGAAACTTGGTAAGAACGATGAATCCATCCATTTACAAGTAAGATTCTTTCTAATATTCTCGGAAACCTTAAACAAACCCTATTCTATTCTCATATTGTATGCGTACCTTGGCTCCGAGATCGAAACTCGGCCGTGAGTGGACAACTATAAGTCGGAAACTTGGTAAGAACGATGAATTCATCCATTTACAAGGTAAGATTCCTTGAGAATATTCTCTAAAACCTTAAACAAACCCTATTGGCATATTGTATGCGTACCTTGGCTCCGAGATCGAAACTGGTCGGGAGTGGACTACTATAAGTCGGAAACTTGGTAAGAATGATGAATCCATCCATTTACTGAGTAAGATTCCTTTGGAATGTTCCAGAAACCTTAAACAAACCCTATTCTCGCATATTGTATGCGTACCTTGGCTCAGAGATCGAAACCGGCCGTGAGTGGACAACTATAAGTCGGAAACTTGGTAAGAACGATGAATTCATCCATTTACGTAAGATTCCTTCGAAATATTCTCACAAACTCCTAAACAAACCCTATTACGCATACTAGCATGCATACCTTGGCTACCAGATCGAAACCCTGTCGAGAGTGGACTACTATAATTCGGAAACTTGGTAAGAACGATGAATCCATCCATTTACAAAGTAAGATTCTTTCGAATATTCTCCGAAACCTTAAACAAACCCTATTCCGGCCGTCGTTGGCTCACAGATCGGAAACCTGGCCATGATGGACAACCTAAGTCGGAAACTTGGTAAGAACGATGAATTCATCCATTTACGGGTAAGATTCCTTGAGATTCTGCAAACCTAAACAAACCCTATTCCGGATATTGTGGCACCTTGGCTCAGATCGAAACCTGGCGGGAGTGGACTACTATAATTCGAACTTGGTAAGAACGATGAATCCATCCATTTACAAGTAAGATTCTTTCGAATATTCTCTAAACCTTAAACAAACCTATTCGGCATATTGTATAAAGGATCTTAACTCAAGATCAAAACCTCGTCTGGAGTGGACTACTATAAGTCGAGAAACTTGGTAAGAAGATGAATCCATCCATTTACAAGTAAGATTCCTTTGGAATATTCCCCAAACCTTAAACAAACACTATTAGGCATATTGTATGCATTGCCTTGGCTCAAGATCAGAAACACGGTCGGAGTGGACTCTTATAATTCAGGCTTGGTAAAACGATGAATCCATCCATTTAATTTAAGATTCCTTGAATATTCTAAACCTTAAACAAACCCTATTAGAACGTACCTTGGCTCCAGATAGAAACACAGTGGTGGACTACTATAAATCCGTTACAAGAACGATGAATCCATCCATTTACGGTAATTCCTTGAATATTCTCCAAACATTAAACCAACCCTATTCGGCATATTTTATGCAAACCATGGCTCGAGATAGAAACCTAGCGCGTCGAGTGGACTACTATAAGTCCGAAATTTCGAAAACGATGAATCCATCCATTTACGATGAAGATTCTTTCTCCAATATTCTCCAAACCTTAAAACAAACCCTATTCTCGCATATCAGATGCATTCTGGCTCCGAGATCAAAACCGGTGGGAGTGGACTACTATAAGTCGGAAACTTGGTGCAAGATGAATCATCCATTTACAAGTAAGATTCGCTTGGAATATTCCCAAACTCAAACAAAACCCTATTCCGGCATATTGTATGTACCTTGGCTCAGGATCGAAAACTTGAGGTTAGAGAGTGGACTACTATAATCTAAACTCTGGTAAGAACGATGAATCCATCCATTTACAGGTAAATTCCTTGAATATTCTCAAAACCTTAAACAAAACCCTATTACGGTATATTGTATGCGTACAGCTCACAGATAGAAACACATTCGGAGTGGACTACATAAATTAGAAATTTACATTAAGAACGATGAATCCATCCATTTACGGGTAAGATTCCTTGAATATTCTCGAAACATTAAACCAACCCTAATAGCATATTTTATGCAAACCATGGCTCAGATCGAAACCAGCCGTCGATGGACTCTTATAAGTGGAAATTTCGTAAGAACTGATGAATCCATCATTTACGGGTAAGATTCATTTGTATTATTCCCAGAAACATTAAACAAACCCTATTCTCGGCATATTGTATGCAAACCTTTTGCCGGGATCGAAACTTGGCTGAGACGGACTAGTTTACGTCGAGAGTTACGTAAGAACGATGAATACAACCATTTGGGAAGATTCCATGGGAATATTCTCGAAACCTTCAACACACACAAATTCGTCAACTTCGAGAAAGAACTGGATTCAAGATTGAAACATGGCCATGAGCGGACTAATATAAGTCGAAAGTTTGCAAAGACGATGAATCTAACCATTACGGTAAGATTCCATGGGAATATTACCCAAAACCTAAACACACACAAATTAACTTTGAGAAAGAAACTGCTCCGGATCGAAACCTCGCCATGAGCGGACTACTATAAATCGAAAGTTTGCAAAGACGATGAATCCAACCATTTACTGTAAGATTCCATGGGAATATTCTCAAAACCTTAAACACATACAAATCGTCAACTTCGAGAAAGAAACTTGCATCTGGATCAAAACTTCTGTCCATGAATCCGACTACTATAAGTCCGAAAGTTCGTAAGAACGATGAATCCATCCATTTACGGGTAAGACCCTTCAAATATTCCATGAAACCTTAAACAAAATCATATTCGCATATTGTACGCATACCTCGGCTCCGAGATCGAAACCGGCCGTGATTGGACTACTCTAAGTCCAAATTGCAAGAACGATGAATCCATCCATTTACAGCAAGATTCTGTCGAAATATTCCCTAAAACCTTAAACAAACCATATTCGGCATATTTACGCATACACTGGCTCGAGATCGGAACCCGGGCCGTGAGTGGACTACTCTAAGCCGAAACTTCAAGAACGATGAATACATCCATTTCACTGTGTAAGATTCCTTCGAAATATTCCACGAAACCTTAAACAAACCATATTCGGCATATTGTACGCATATCCCGGCTCCGAGATCGAAACTCGGCCGTGATTGGACTACTCTAAGTCCGAAATTTCATAAGAACGAAGAATCCATCCATTTACCTGTAAGATTCCTTTGGAATATTCGGAGAACATTAAACCAACCCTATTCTCCGCATATTGTATGCAAACCACGGCTCAAGAGATCGAAACCGCCGACAGTGGACTACTTTAAGTTGGAAATTTCAGAAGAACGATGAATCCATCAATTTACAAGTAATATTCTTTGTAATATTCCCAAAATATTAAGCAAGCACTATTCTAGCATATTGTATGCAAACCACCGGCTCCAGATTGGGAAACCCCACGAAACGGACTAGTATAAGTCCGAGAGTTCGTAAGAACGATGAATACAACCATTTACGGTAAGATTCCATGGGAATATTCTTAAACCTTCAACACACGATCTTCATCCACTTGAGAAAGAATCTGCTTCTAGATCAAAACCTCGCCATGAGCGGACTAATATAAGTCCGAAAGTTCGCAAAGACGATGAATCCAACTATTTACAAAGATTCCATGGAATATTCTCAAACCTTAAACACACACAAATTCGTCAACTTTGAGAAAAAAACTGCCTCGGATCGAAACGTTAGCCATGAGTTTTACTACTATAAGTCCGAAAGTTTGCAAAGACGATGAATCCAACCATTTATGGGTAAGATTGCATGGGAATATTCTCATAAACCTTAAACACATACAAATTCATCAACTTCGAGAAAAATCTTGCACTGGGATCAAAACTTGGCCATGAGCGGACTTACTATAAGTCTGAAAGTTCGGAAAGACGATGAATCCACCCATTTACTGAGAGTAAGATTCCATGGGAATATTCTTAAGCAGAATGGAATAAAATTTAGCGAGAAGTGAGAAAAATTTAGCATAAGTGTTTATACCTCAACGACAACTCTTATAAAGGTTGTCAATAGCGATGAAAGAAAATTTAAAGGTAGTGAGAAAAATTTAGCAAGTGAGAAGTTTTTATCGAAGTGAATAAAATTTAAAGCGTATGGGAATTTTTTTGCGAAGTGAGAAAATTTAGTGTGTTTATACCTTTTACTGACGACTCTTAAGGGGTTGCAGAAGGTCTATTTATCCTTTTTCTTCTTATCTTTCCATCTCTCATCATAACCATCCATTTACATCATAAATCGGTCCATTTATTTCTTTTCCTTAACATGTTTTTTTCCTTATCACTTTTTATAAAAGTAAATGTAAAATATAAGGTGTACATGCATGTAAATGTGGAAGGGTGGTTGAAATCCAAGTCTTAGACAGAGGAGGTTCGTGGTTCGATTCACCTTAGCCTCATTTTTTTCTCAAAGTCAATTTATCATTTACAACTCTTGTAAAGGTTGTGAATGTTGATTAAAAGAAAAAGCACAAATCTACCAAGATTGAATCCCAAGGATGGTTGACGTCTTGTACTAACACCTAGTAAGCTTGGCCCGATTCTCTAAGAACATTTTTCAATTTTTTTTCTTATCTTCAACGACTCTTATTAGTGTTGCTTTAAAATCATTCACTACCTTTAGGATGTGAGTTGTAAATTCTAAAGGTGGTCACTTCTCTCACAACCCTTTTCACACAACAAGTTGTGGTTCGATTCTAGCACTACTCTTAGAACTCGTTGGTCCTAAGAGTTGGACATATTTTACTTTGAAAACGCTTTTGTTGGAAAAAGTTTAGCAAAAACATACTACATTTTACAACTTTAATTTACGAGTTGTCAATCTACAGTTGTAGATTACTAATTTTCCCGTAGTGCATATAGTTCACCTAGTTCCGGATGTATTCCCACGCCTCTAACTTAAGAATAAGTCACGTACTTGGAACAATTCCTTTGGTTCGTATTCCAAACAGTAAAGGAACAACAAATCTTTTGGTATCAACTCTTTTCAACCAAGTGATGTGAGTTCGAAAAAAGGCTCTTCCGTTTATCTCAATAAACTCCTTTGTCGGGTCCTTAGATCTATCTAACAACAACTACTAAAGTAATTGCTTAAGATTTTGCAATCAATACTTTGAATCACAAAGAATCGTATTGATGTCGTCATCAACTAATCAATCCAATTTACCACAAGGATAAACCGGTTATAGTTGGATCCTCTTTAACCGAAACAAGTATTGTGCACCAACGATTATGAACCCAAATCGAAATCTCAAAGTCTTCTTTGTCTTCAAATCTTCTTAGATCTTCAATAAACACCTACACATAATCAACTTGAATCTCTTGTGATCAATCACGCATTTAACGAGTCATTAACAATGGATTATCACAAGACGTCTTTAGAACTACAAAAAGTCTAAAGATCCCGTCGAAACTTCGATCTAGTTTGAGTGAATCTTATATCGAAGAAGATTCTCAAAGCATAAACAAACTAGATGCAATCAAATTTTAATAACCGTTAGTCAACCAAATCAATCGAAAACTAATAATAAACCGCAATCATCTAGTTTCCCACCAACGGTACTAATAGAGCTTCTCAATCCCAAAGAAATCTTTAAACTGAACGGCCGTAAGAGATTTCACCTAATTAGGTTACTTTCCTCTTGAATAAAGTGTTCCACCAAAGAACAACACAACTAGGTAGTTTTGCTTTGCTCGAGGATTTTAGTTTGCTAGAAATGTAAAACTTTGGTATTTATAGACCAAGGAAGTTTAGACACCAAGGAATTTCCAAAATCAAAATATTCTCAAGATATGCAATATATTCATTCGGGTGTCCATAATTTCGAAATGCTTTATCCAAACATTGACCTAAAATCTCTTAGAAAATCTAGTAAATGCACATTACCAAATTTCATTTTCCAAAAATAAAATTAAAAACTTTAATTAAAAGATTCTCAACTTATATTTCGATCGGGGATTTTCCTTTAGCTATAAAGGAATATCTTTGAACAATAAAAGATAAGCGTTATTGCACATGTTCAAAGAATGTCGACATCATTACTTTGTAAGTCCTCTTTCATACTTACAATCTTGAAACCGATTTGCCACACTTCCAAACAAGTTGGGAATGGTTCATCTTGACTTTTCAAGGACTACTTGATTGATTAAGAACATGTTGCACCTCTTACAAGATCAATTCCTTTGTGATCGGTTATACCTCTTCATAGGATCATTCCCTCTTTTGCCTAGAGTTGGTCATACCAATAACACTAAATCGATCATACCATCTCGTGATTACTTAAGATCGGTTTCACTAATAAAAGTCATACCAATACAAAAGTCGTGCCTTGTGAATAGTTTTACCAAGAACATAAACAAGTCACGAAAGGGATTATATTCAATCACACATATTGGTAGTTCAAAATATATGCAATGAATCACAATACCAATAAGCCTAGCGATTTCCATTTCGATTCACAAACCAAGTTTATGAACTACTTCCTTTAAACGAATGTTAACATTGTTTCTAGGATGAAATCATCACCTCGTACCCATACATAATCACAATAGCATTCAAACGATTATGTCGATGTCTTATATACAAAGTTTAACGGTTTGAGCAATAAACCTTGTATTGTATTCCTTAATACTACGTCTAACTAGAGTATACTCATTCATGCTTAGCATGATTATGTTTTCAATATGCACGACTTGAAAGATCGTTAGGGAATGAAATGTAGTTCAAGTCAAATATCACTAACCTCAAGTGGAAGGATGATGTTGTCGTTATAGCTCCTTACTTTCACTTCTTCAAGTCTTAAGAATACTTGTAAAGTCTCATATCCTAATACTTTCAATCTAACCTATACGAAGTTGACTCTAGTACATAATCAAGCGACTCTTTTAAATGATTTTGGTTCACTAAAATATGACAACCAAACTTGACATACCAACGCTTGGTGGGTTCAACCGAACTATGCTCTAACAATATCCCCTTTTGTCAATTTTAGTGACAAAACTCTTACATCATATGGATAAACAAATACAAGAATTCCATTACATATGCTTGATTCCCAAATTCAACAACACAAAGAATCAGATACATTCAATCCATCAATGCCATTATTGACATTATAATAACAAAGCTAATACTCCCCCTAAAGGTAAGATAGGTAGATTTTATCAATCCACGCGTCGTTGTTATTCCTTTGTAGTCCGTATAACTACAAGTATCATATGATATGCTACTCCCCCTTAGTCTATGCTTTACTCTTTCGTTAGATAACCGTTTAAGCATAATGTCCTTTCCCTTAGTGATACCAATCAATATAACCGTAATCGTATCACTTGTTTACCCATATATTTCTCCCCTTTTGGTCACAAAATGACAAAGAAACAAAAAAATAAAGGACAAAACGAAAGGATCTTACAAATCTCAAATAGACTTGCAAACCTATAAGAGTTAAGCACGAGGGTTCCTACACACCATTTTTGATAACCAATATCAAAACCTAAAACTACAAAGTAATTTTGTTTTGATATGTCATCAAAAACAATTGCCCGAAGCAATTTTCCCTAATAGTTTAGCAAACCAAAAATCGACTAAGCATCTTAGTTCCTTTGCTAAACCGATTGTACAAATACAATCGCTTGTTCGATAAGACCAAAATAAAGATAAATCTATTTTTCTCATCAGATTCTAATTATCCATATAACTTATACCTTTCAATTTTAAACAAGACAAGTACTAGGTTAGTTAACTAGCATTCCTTGTTAAGGAATTCGATTAGACTTGAATAACCGAAACCTCCACTTTGATAAATCTAACTAAGATCAAGTAACTTAGTTTATCTTATCCAAATCGAATTGGAATAAACAATTCATCCCGTAAACCTTTTCTTTCGTTAAGCCATAAATAATTCATACAAACTAAATAAATCAACTTGCATAATTATTTACCTCAACCGCAAGCAATTAAAACAACATAGACATTAAAGCACCGCAATTGCACCGAAATTTTGAAAGCCTAAACAATTTATACCACACATATTGGTTGTTCTGAAGATATGCAATGAATAACAATACCAATAATGCTCAAGCGTTTCTTTTATTCACAAAACAAGTATATGAATTTACTTCTAAACACATGTAAAACATTGTTTCCTAGGATAAAATCCTCACCTCATACCCATACATAATCACAATAGCATTTAAACGATTATGGCGATGTCTTATCTACAAAGTTTAATGGTTAAGCAATAAACCTCTAGTATTGTATTCCTTAATACTATGTCTATCTAGAGTGTTCATGCTTAGCAGTTTGGGTTTTCAATATGCACGACTTGAAAGATAAGTTAGAATGAAATGAGTTCAAGTCAAATATCACTAACCTCAAATGGAAGGATGATGTTGTCGTTGTAACTTCTTACTTCTTCACTTCTTCAAGTCTTAGCAGTACTTGTAATGCCTCATATCCTAATACTTTCAAGCTAACCTATCGGTTGAATCTAGTACATAATCAAACAACTCTTTTAAATGAGTTTTGATTCACTTAAATATGACAACCAAACTTGGCATACCAACGCTTGGTGGGTTCAACCGAGCTATGCTCTAACAACTATGCACAATACTCACATGGAGGTAGAACCGAAACTTGTTTTGGTAGAACTGTTAAACCCATGATTGGTGATTGAGATTTATTAATCAATCACGTAGGTTCTGAAAAGTCGGATGAACTAATTCTAAACTTGTTTGGAAGTGGAAAATCGGTTTTTCAAGATTGTAAGTATGAAAGAGGACTTACAAAGTAATGATGTCGAAATTCTTTGAACATGCGCAGTAACACCTATCTTTTATTGTTCAAAGATATTCCTTTATAGCTAAAGGAAAATCCCCGATCAAAATATAAGTTGAGAATCTTTTAATTTTATTTTTGGAAAATGAAAATTGGTAATGTGGATTTACTAATTGGAGATTTTCTAAGAGATTTTCGGTCAATGTTTGCACAAAGCATTTCCGGGAATTATGGAAACCGAACTGGAATATATTGCATATCTTGAGAATATTTTTTGGTTTTGGAAATTCTTGGTGTCCAAACTTCCTTGGTTTATAAATACCAAAGTTTGTATTTCTAACAAACTAATCCTCGTAGCAATGAAAAACTACCTAGTTGTGTTATTATCGGTGGAACCGCATATTCGGAGAGAAAGTAACCTAATTAGGCGAAATCTCTTACTGTCGTTCAATTTAAAGTATTCTTTGGGATTGAGAAGCTCTATTAGTACCGTTGGTGGGAAACTAGATAATTGCGGTTTATTATTAGTTTTAGATTGATTTGATTGAATAACGGTTGTTGAACTTTGATTGTACCTAGTTTGTTTATGCTTGAGAATCTTCTCTTCTGATATAAGATTCACTCAAACTAAATCGAAGTTTCGACGAGGATCTTTAGACTCTTTGTAGTTCTAAAGACATCTTGTGATAATCCATTGTTAACAGACTCCATTCTTTGCGTGATTGATCATAAGAGAAGTTGATTGTGTGCAGGCGTTTATTGAAGATCTAAGAAGATTTGAAGACAAAGAAGACTTTGAAGATTTCTGATTTGAGTTCATAATCTTTGGTGTGCACAATACTTGTTTAGTTAAATAGATCCAACTATAACTCAGTTTATCCTTGTGGTAAATTGATTGATTAGTTGAGTAGATCGGCATCAATACGATTGATTGCAAAATCTTATGCAATTACTTTGGTACTTTTTGTTAGATAGATCTAAGGACCCGACAAAGGAGTTTATTGAGATAAACGGAAGAGCCTTTGTCGAACTCACACATCACTTGGTTGAAGAGAGTTGCTACCAAACAGATTTGTTGTTCCTTTTACCTTGTTTGGAATACTTAACCAAAGGAATTGTTCCAAGTACGTGACTCATTCATAAGTTGAGGCGTGGGAATACGACGTAACTAGGTGAACTATAGGTTTAGTTGATTGGTCTCAACTTCTCACGGTTGGTTTGATTTTGCATAGCGGCTTAATCATGAGGGTATTCAATTGGACAAGGTCCCGAGGTTATTCGCATTTGCGGTTTCCTCGTTAACAAAATCTTCTTGTGTGATTTACTTTTATTTTCCGTAATTATAATTGTTGTTATTATAATTTAAAGTAAATTACACATTCGTTAATTCCTATTTTACTTGATAGTAATCCTATTGTGTTTGGTTAAGTCCTAACCTCTTATCAAGTTAACATACTTCGTTGTTGTATTGTCTCGATCTAGATATCCATAGTGATCCTGCAGTGTGAACAAATTAGTTGTATTGTCTCAACTCGGTCACTATACAATCACTTTCGGAGAAAGGACTTATAGGTAGGAAAAGTTTTGCTTGAGGTATATTTGGCACTTTCGCTTTTTAATTGAGTATCAGAGTAGTAGCAAACACAAAAAGATCTAACAATTTGTGTTTGGTGCGATCTAACCTATAAGAATGAACTGGAGTTCTCATGAATCGACTTTTAATTAACGTCGCCAAGATTTGACTAACAAACTATCTATGGTGGAAATATGCTATCTTTCTTCAATCACCAGACTTTAATACTTGGCTATTAGTCATCGATGGTTATATTAGGTCAAAGATGAAAAATTGAACCGAGTTTAAACGCTTAACAGATTTTTCAAACGAAGCGAAAAGGCGCTTGCAAAGCGAGAATTCAGATGGTTTGAAATGCTATAATACATGTTGTAATTCGTGATATACAACATCATGTATCAACATGTCAAACTTCAAAGAAGCTTGGGATAATCTTCATATCGTATTCAAGGAAACACTTGGAAGGAAGAAGCTGGACTTCAAACTCTGACGTCCGATTGGGAAAACTAACCGAATGGATGACAACGAAACTTTAAGAGTTTCATCTTTAACTCTGAGATAATTAATGCCTCTTTGTCTCTTGGAAAGACTATCTTTGAAAAAGATATAGTGTACAAAAAATTCTCGCATCACAATGCCCACCGAGATACGATTCTAAAAGCATGTCAATCATAAAAGCAAATGATCTCTCGACTCTCTCACGGCTACAATTACGTTGGAAAGTTAAAGATCTTTGACCATGAATCACATTCTATTCAAAGTAAAGGAATCACTTTTAAAAAGCTAAAAAAAAAAATTCAAAGCTCCAATGGAGAGGAATGTATGGATGGATGATTCATATGAACAGTTAGAAAATTCGATGATGAAATTGAACAGTCATTGTCATTGATCACTAGACAGTTTCGAGATCTCTTGAAGAAGAGAAACAAGAGATTCATTAAGGCTACTCATCGATCTTCTCGTCCACATGATCGAAATCTTGTGAAAAGATCATGAAGAAGATGATGAATATCATTACAATGTTTTAAATAAGGTTTGGCCATATTTCTAAAGACTCCGTCCCAATCTTAAGAAATACACTGAAGAAAGGCTTTGGTCAACTCTAGATGAGACCTCGGATTCATACGATTAAGAAGAGAAAAACTAATATTGCATTAGTTGTCAATCTTATTTCTTCCTCCTCCACTAGTGATTTACCCATTTTAAAAATGGACATGGCATGTTATTAAATCATCTAATGGTAAAGGGAAAATAAGACAAGATGCAAAAACTGCCTCAAAACAATCGCAAAAGTTGCATAGGCAACCCAAGTCCAATCTCAAGATACTTCGCTAGTTCGAGGTAAATAAGAAGAGAATTTCTCATACGATGATAGATCAAGGACACTCTGGTTGTTCGAAATCCCATGATGAGAGAAAATCTCATACTAATACCATTCTATCGGTATTAGAATTCTTTCCTCACCATGTGTACCGAATTGGAGTGAGGAAGAAGGAAAATCAAGGCACTTATGTGTAGATTATGGGAATAAAATCAAGTATTTGAAACTATTTGATATATTCGTATTTATAGGAATATTAAATTTTCGGAAGTATGAAAATTATAAAAAAATATCCTTCTCCTTCTTTGGTCATTCCTTGTCCGAACCATGAGTCCGGATCCAACATCTTCTTATGGCAAGATGCTAGATCGAAAAGATCAACTTAAGATTAAGTCCGGATCTTCTCTTGATATTAAGATTAAAATCAAAAAGGGAGATTGGCTTAGCAAGAAGGAATGAGAGAATACGCGAGGAAAGACGATTAGTATTGAAGCATTGACACTTTTGTGTTCAATCAAAGACATAATTACATGCTCTTTAGAATCCTTCAGAAAATTTCTCACCTGCAAGAAGTTCTCGTAGCTACAACAAGGTTTTCTACTTGAAGAAATTCACTAGCCGAAGACTTGAAAGTAGTAATCCGCCTTCATTTAGCAATCGATAGAAGGACTGAGTTGCAAAAGAAAAATATATATCAATTTTTGATTTCTTTCAATGATTGTATTAGGTCTATTATGAATAAAATTATATGATTTATAATTTTTATTGTGATAGTTTTTGATTTACATAACATGTGCTTGAATGCTTTATGATTAATGCTATGTATGTTTATGGGATGTTTGATTTCGGTTTTATTACCTTGATATTCGAGCTCATAATGTTGTGAACCCTTATGGTTTGGGTGACTTTTTGATTTAGCAGGATTAAGTTCTAACCCATGTTGGTAGGCTTTATCAAAGGATCATGAGGGTTTCTGATAGAAACAATATGTGAAAAGTCACAATATGTTGAATCGGTTTTGGTTTAGCATAAAAGCATGTGTGTTTCGGGGTTTTCAACTTTGCTTGCAATAGTTAAAAACAGTTTTCAACCTTTCTCTGGTAAAGGTTGGTTGTTGTTATTCTTTTGTTTTGCGTAAGGATGACAACATAATGATATTTCATATCAATTCTACCTAGAAGAAGATGCAAACATATTGGAGAAGAGGATGCGAAATTTGAGGTAACAATCTTGTTAGTTAATTGTTTTCCTGTTTAAGAAAAGCCTGATTTTATTTCATATATTTATTGCTTTGCTTACCAAAATTTTTGCATAATTGATTTTATTCCATTATGTGTATGTATGTGTGTGATTCAATTGGTTCCTGTTAAGAAAAAACTATTGTTATCTTGCTTTATTGTGTGGTATCAATTGTTTAGGCTTACAAATTTGATTGCAATTGCGGTGCTTTAATGTCTATGTTGTTTCAATTGCTTCCTAGGTTGAGGTGAATAATTATGCAAGTTGATTTATTTGGTTTGTATGAATTGTTTATGGCTTAATCGAAAAGAAAAGGTTTACTGGATGAATTGTTTAGTCCAATTTGATTCCGGATAAGAGAAACTAAGTTAATTCGATCTTAGTTAGACTTATCAAAGTGGAGTTTTCAGTTATTCAAGTCTAATCGAATGCCTTAACAAGGAATGCTAGTTAGCTAACCTAGTACTTGTTTTGTTTAAAACTGAAAGGTGTATGTTATATGGATAATCAGAACCTGATGAGAAAAATAGAGTTATCTTTATTTTGGTTTTATCGAATAAGCGATTGTATTTGTACAATCGGTTTAGTAAAGGGACTTAGGTGCTTAGTTGATTTTTGGTTTGGTAAACTATTAGGGAAAATTTCTTCGGGCAATTGTTTCCTTGATGACATATCAAAACAAAATTACTTTGTAGTTTCGTTTTTGATATTGGTTATCAAAAAATGGTGTGTGGAACCCTCGTGCTTAACTCTATAGGTTGCAAGTCTATTTTTGAGATTTGTAAGATCCTTTTCGGTTTGTCCTTTATTTTTTCGTTTATTTGTCATTTGGTGACAAAAAGGGGGAGAAATATATGGAGTAAACAAGTGATACTTGCATTGATTTTATATGATTGGTATCACTATGGGAAAGGACATTGGTGCTTAAACGTTTATCTAACGAAAGAGTGAAAGCATAGACTAAGGGGGAGTAACATATCATTACAAAGAAATAACAAAGACGTGCGGACTGATAAAATCTACTTATCTTACCTTTAGGGGGAGTAATATTTTATTATAATGTCCACGACGGAATTTAAGGATTGAATGTGTACGGGTTATTGTATTGTTGAATTCGGGAATCAAGCGTATGTGTAATGAATTCTTGTAATTTTTATCCATATGATGTAAGAGTTTTGTCACTAAAATTGACAAAGGGAGATTGTTAGAGCATAGCTCAGTTGAACCCACCCAAGCGTTGGTATGTCAAGTTTGGTTGTCATATTTTAGTGAATCAAAACTCATTTAAAAGAGTCGCTTGATTATGTACTAGATTCAACTTTGTTTAGGTTAGCTTGAAAGTATTAGGATATGAGATATTACAAGTATTGCTAACACTTGACGAAGTGAAGAAGTAAGAATCTACACTTGAGGTTAGTGATATTTGACCTGAAATGTTTCATTCCCTAACGTATCTTTCAAGTCGTGCATATTGAAAACAAAACTGCGAAGCATGAACACTCTAGATAGACATAGTATTAAGGAATACAATACGAGGTTTATTTCTTAACCATTAAACTTTGTAGATAAGACATCGACATAATCGTTTAAATGCTATTGTGATTATGTATGGGTATGAGGTGAGTATTTCATCCTAGGAAACAATGTTTTACATGTGTTTTAAGGATTTAAATTCATGAACTTGTTTTGTGAATCGAAAAGGAAAATCGCAGTGTTATTGGTATTGTTATTCATTGCATATCTTAGAACAACCAATATGTGTGATTAGTATAATCGCTCATGACTTGTTTGTGTTCTTGGTAAAACTATTCACAAAAGGATCGACTTTTGTATTGGTATGACTTTTATTAGTGAAGCCGATCTTAAGTAATCACCGAGATGGTATGATCGATTTAGGATCGCAATATCGCAATGAAGACTCTTGCAAAATCAATAAACGACATTAATCGCGAAGACATCGCGGATGGGAATAAAAACGATGTAACGGATGACGATGGCTAAACACGAGAAACATGTGAAGACTTAGCGAGACTAAGG
Source organism: Papaver armeniacum (assembly GCA_023531295.1). NCBI lineage: Eukaryota > Viridiplantae > Streptophyta > Magnoliopsida > Ranunculales > Papaveraceae > Papaver > Papaver armeniacum. The sequence continues at coordinate 36,079 of JAJJWW010001724.1, read as the reverse complement.
AGTGTTGCGAGATTCAACATATGTACACTTGCGAGGATGTCGAAGCCGAATCCGAAAATAAAAGAAAGCTTAGCTGTCATCCACTATGTAGTGTCCTATATAAAGGGCCGAGTAGATTTAGAAGGAGAGATTTTTAGGACGTGAGGATATATTTTTGAGAGAGAAAATTGTCATTGTGTTCTTAATTGTATCTCTTCCCTTGTAGAATTTCCATATCAAATTAATAAAAGCGTGGTTCTTGATCCTTAGAATGAGTTAATTACTATGAATTCTAGTGAGGTGTGTATTGTGGGATTTCCTGCAATTACATAATGGCGCTAGAAATGATTGAAGAAAAAGATTAAAAATTTTGTTATTAGGATTGTTCAAATCAAGAAAATAATGAAACGAATGGATAAATCGGTAAAAGTGGAGAAGAGTAAAATCGAAAATGTAACAAAAGATTGGAGAAAATTTGATCACCGTTGATGGTGGATTTTCATTTAAGGTTAAAATTGTAAAACTTAAAATTATCTGCTAACATCTTGTAAAAGATAAAGCCATTAATAAGTGTTGAATACTTCTTCACTTTACTAATTCACCTAGAATGGAGCATGTGACAACAATCCCATTCTGTGAATTAAATACGAAATTCATCCGAGGTTGGAGCATGTAGCAACCATCCCATATACCCGTGATTTATAGCATTATTAATTAATGCGTATGCAGCCTTGTATTTCTGTATCATTATCGCCTACGGCATGACGACATTTGAGTGTTGCTCTCAGCAGAGCAACACGAACCTCCAAACATTATAATGAAAGCATGTACGAAATACCCGTGCAGGTAACTCTCGGTTAATGTTATACTAACCCGATTGAGCAACTCTCGATTGTGTTATACTAGCCCGATTGAGCATCCGGACTGTCCTCAGTATCACCGAAATGATCTCGATCATCCAACTTCACCCGGATGATTGGATGGCCCCAGATCAATTCCATAACCCCAAGCGGTATGAAATATTGGCTGCCAGAACCAACGCGGACCCGCATGGTCGGCCTCCCCAAAAGATTGGCATAGCTTGCCAAAATGTCCAAACCAGGCGGTATGGCGGAAACCTAAATTAGGGTTTGCGGCACATTACATGTGTCACAAAAACAGATCTCAACCATCCATCTTCGCAGTATAAATGGAGGGGGTAGATGTAGATTCAAAAGGCCTGCAGCATGTCAACACAATCACCGTGGGGCCCGCCTACATACGACCAATCGGTTAGGACCAACCATGGTTGGTCATCCCAATCAAATGCGCCCGAATGGAGCATGACGCATACGACCTTGAAACCCAAAATTATGGTTTTGAGCATCACGAGCGTCCATCTTCTCCGAAAAGAATGGAGGGTCCAGATTAGATTAAGCAGTCCGGCCATACCAACATGACCACCGTGGACCCATCTATTCCCTCACCCGCCGGCCAACGCATACCATGCCTCGGTTATCCCAAATCGTCCCGCCCAAACTAGCGTGGGGTTACACTTCCCAATTGCAAACTAATCTCACCGCTCAACTTCACGGGACGATTGAGTGTCTTAGATCACTTTTTCAAGGGACATTAAGGTGTATAGGCGTGAACACCAGCCTATCACCTACACGCTGAACCGATCGGCCAAGACCGACCAAGATTGGTCGTCTTGGAACGCGCGCCCCCGGTCGGCACGATCGCGGCTTTTTGTTTGCACTCGTTTTCTATCGCAAATCGATCTCGACCACTCGACTTTGCCGAACGAATTGATGGTCCGAATCACACTTTTGTGAGATAATGGGTATGGGCGCCTACACTGGCCATGCCGTCTACACGCATGTACGATCGTCCCGCCAAAATTCCAAGCTTGATTCGACCAGTCAAGAGGGATGCTTGCGCACCTCTTCTAAAACCCTAATTCCATCACTGCGAGATGAGTGTCTCCTGTATGCATAACATCCGTATTATGTCGCACTGATTTGAACTCCAATTAGGGCAGATCATAGAGGATAGATCTTCGAGTAAATAAGGAGTGGCCATGAACCTCGACTTCTACATAAACATCGGTTTCGCCTTTAGGTATTCTTTTACGTTTACATCGACTTGCTACCGATGGTTGTTTTCCCTTACCAACCTTGGTTCTAATATTAGCTACAATCTCTTGAACCCGAAATCCATCGGTGGCCATGGTGCTGAACCATGCTCTACCTCCTGGAAATTGGTTTTATCATCTCGATACTTATGCTTGGTCATGCACCATCTTCTGTCCCATATAACAAATTTTCTTAGTGAACGGAAGATGTTCGAAACCTGTTCCTTCTCCACAAGTTGGGCAAGCATAGTAACCATGAGTGACACATCCAAAGCTAAAGTTCCTAGTGAAGAAAATCATGAATATCCCACAATAATCTTGCTCTCATCAAAAACTCTGGTTTTAGTGAAAGAGCTCGAACGTGATTACACCTTCATTCCATAACTCTATCAATTCCTCTATTAGTGGTTGCAAGTATACATATATATCTTTCCTCGGGGTGCTCTTGGGCCCGATATGAGCAAACATAACATTGCAAACTCTCGTTTCATGCACAACGAAGGAGGCAAAGTTGTACGGAAAATAATTACAAAGCCAACAATCGTGACTAGGACCGAAACATCCATTCGGGTTGAAACCATCGCCTGATATACCTAATGTTACATTCCTTGGTTCCTTGGCGAAATCCGTGAAAAATTATCCGCAGATCGCCAGGTCAAGAATCGACTGGATGACGCATAAGGTTTCCATCTCAATTTGCTCTGGAATGCCAATACATTGCCTCTCTTATCCATGGTACACTATATAACCTTTGCAGCCTTTTTATCAATGGAAAATGTCTTAATGTCTTGCGAGCAACTTGCGAAGCTTCCCTGTCGTCGTTAAAGACCTTCTCATACCTAGGTTCTTGACACACGGGACACTTAACCAATGATGCATGATCCTTCCATTATAAAATACAATCATTGATGCATGCATCATAGGTTATGTAGTCCATCCCCATTTCTTGTATCAACTTTTTTTACATCATGGAACTTACACGGAAGTGTATTTCCATCAGAAGCAACTCCTTAAACAATTCTAAGAGTGCGTTGACACCATTGTCGAAAACCCATATTGAGTTTTTATGTTATTTAGTTTAATAGGAGCATACAAAGTGGTGTCTTTTCCTTAGAACATGAGGGATATAAAGGTTCTCTAGCACGCGATAAAAATCTCTTTTTTTCTTGCTACTACTAGTCTCCCGTGAACCCTACTGTGTACGCCAACATTCTCATCTACACTACAAGCGGGATTAACATTCTTAGCAAAATCTTCTACATTGTTCTCAGCAAATACTTCTGCATTGTCAGCTGAATTTCCTAGATTGTCTCCAATTCTTACGTTGTCAACTGCAACTCCTACATTATAACTTATGGGTCTACCTTCATGTTTCTCCCATGGAAACGCCACAATGTATAGGTGAACTGAATACCATTCTTGACCAAATGATAATCAATTTCACCTAGAGACAGGTACTTTACCATTCTTACAATCTGTGCAAGGACAGAGAACTTCGTTCCGCCACCAAAGATTCACGCACAAACTCTATAAATGATCTTATAACTTCTAAGAATTGAATGTATACGCACATTTCATCCAAACCTTTATCAACCATTGATACCTAAATCATCTCTATGTTAACAATCAGGCAAAGTAATAACTATAACCGTAATAACTAAATGATTCTATGCTCCCATGATCAAGACGTGGTTACGCACATATGTATTTGCAAGTTTCCTTAGTATATGATTCAACAAAATCTATATTCGCGTATAAAATTGAAAATCCAAATCTCAAGTTATAATCAACCAAATAAAATAACTTAGTCCTAGTGGTTAGGGGTTGTCAAGCCCTACACGTTAGCGACAAACATCCACTAGACTTTGTTATCATCATGCTCACAGAGAATCAGTCAATATCAAAACAAAACTTCCTAACTTTAGTTCATTTAAACTTTAAAAACTACCTTAACATGAATTAATAGTTCAAATCATGATGAGCATATTTATGGAACATACAAACTGGAATTTAGGTTACTACCTTAACAGATTCTCAGAATCACGCTTCTTTCTTCTGTTTGGCTCTTGCCAAAAGGATCCTCTCCCGGCTCTGCAAATACCAAAGATACTGAGAACAACATTAGCCAACCAATTGAAGTTCATTATGACACTTAATGAAAAAATCTTGAGATAATAGTAAAATATAGCAACTTAACGAATATAATCAACACGTTTCCTAGATGTGACAACTCAACCAAAACTAGAATAAGTCATCTAAGCCCATACAAACTGGAATCTAGAGAGTGCTGGTGCACTCACTATCCTATGAGAGAATCAATTGCTTTTCTTAAGCAACTCATAGGAAAGAGAGTGCTCTAGCTCTCATCAAACATTCCAAGAATATATAAGACTTTAGCAAGGAATATTACAATTCAATGGGCACATTCATCAAGATACCTTTATCATGGTAGCACTTCTGCTAGTCAACTTACTATGCTTTTAAGGCCTAAAAACTACACCATGTCTAACAACAGTATGCATCTTTACACATGAGGACTAGTAGATCAAAAACTTGAACATACAAGTATGATATTTACAAACATGGTATCCCTCAACAAATACAATTTTGTCATGATATTCACCATAAGACATTATAAGCAAGTATGATATTTACAAACATGGTGTTGCTATTATAAACACACTTCTATCATATTTACAAACATGGTATCCCTCAACAAATACAATTCTGTCATGATATAATTCTATCATCAAAAAGATACAGAACTGAGACATAAAACCCTAAAATCACCTAAAAAAATAGAAAATTTCGAAATTAACATAAAACCCTAAAATTAGTTCATATGAAGAAGATTTATACCTTCAAAATTCTTCAATCTTCAAGTCTTCAAAATTCTTCAAACCCTAACAAGAAATTAGAAGAAAAAAAATTCAATTAGATTTATATGAAGAAGATTAACAAAACATAACTCATATCAAACAAATCGTTTTAGATTCACCATTAAAGAATGGAAAAAATAAAAATGAAATAAAACAGATCGATTGAAAAACAAAATGCAACAGATCATTTTAGATTCATGGATTAACACTTACACAGATCGATGATTGAAAGTTATGGAGAAGATTAAAGAGATTTCTCAGATGTTTCTCGCTAAATCGATCGATGATTGAAAGTTCTATAAACCATAGTTTTATCTCCTGAAAGGTAAGACGACCAAGAGAGAAGAAGGGGATAATATTTTACGAGGGTGTTACCTAGTGTTAGGTAAACTTGATTAGAATGTACACGGTTCATTCACACGGCGTCAGAGGGTGTTACCGAGTGTTACTTCCGCACACCTAGTTCTTTCACACGTTTTTTTCCAAAGAGTCACTAATCGTGACACGGGAGGGGCCATCACTAAACTAGTAAAAATTCGTGAATCGAACACGTTGTGTCACTAAATTTTTGTAACTAAAATTTTTGGTCACAAATTCGTGACGGCTACATGCTGGTTACGAATTTTAGTTACTAATCGCTGAATATGGTGTAGTGAACATTCCGCCTTTTGAATGATATAACAACACAATTACAAGGAGGGTCGACATACATCTACTCAGACAGTGCGAGAAACGCTGGATCCTTAGCCAGGGGTCACACCTTTACCAGTGGAGAAGCAAAAAGAACGCGTAATCGCAGGAGACTCAGGAAATATAAACAACATGGTCCAGCCAACAATGAAGACTCGAGGCTCCACAGAGGAAAGGACTTGTCCGGAGTACTACAACGTCTGCCAGATAAAGAAAGGGAGACTGCAGCCTACGGAGCCCTGCTAGAAGATTTATATCTCAAGACTCTTGTTGAAGCCCGGAAAACTGTCCAATCCGCATCGACCTTTCAACCAAGCGAAGAAATGCTTGAGGAGGGAGAGATCAATCAAGAAATACATGAATAAAGAGGATGGGAGCGTTCAATTCGATCACTCACCCAGTGATATTACGACACCTTCCACATCCCTTTACCTGTGCAAGCGATCCGCAGATATGATGGCACTTGCAAATCTTCCAACTTCATCTCCGGAACGTGCTCCACATCAAAGCCACGTAGAGACATCACAATGCCCACTAACACAGGAAAAGCTAGACTCAAAGTACCTACACTTTCCCTTCCCAATGAAGAAGATTTTGGAGTTCTTTGGAGCGTGGGTGCGAAACGGAGAGGTGGAGCTACCTCCCGGTATGGCGTCCACCCACCGATCAAGAAGTAATGGACCCTAGGTACTGTCATTTCCACCGGTTCCTTCACCACCCCACCGTGAATGCAACGCTTTGAAGCGCATTGTTTAGGAGTAGCTTGGTTCAGAGAGATAGCTCTCATTCTCTGAGAAATTAATGCGGACGACTTCCTTGGAGAGGTACTTCGGTTTGATACAAATGAAGTCTCAAAGAAAGTAAGTTACATCCAACAATCTTACAAGAAAGATAGTTTTAAGAATTCACTGGAGATTTGGTATCCCGCGCATAGAGAAAGAGGCTCAATGATCAAACACCATGTTTGTTTCTCTTCATACTTCCCTTTCACACGACATTTGCAATTTCATATGATATGTGCAATCATTCATGACCAAGATGCAAATTCCATTTAAAATAATCTCTTTCAGAAAAGTCATTCACAAAACTATTTCAAAATAAACCTATTCAATTACCTATTAATTCAAAACCGGAAGTCAAATTGTGAAAGGAAATCCTCACTATCACTCAAAAAGAAAACAATCTAAAAGAAAAGACAAGTAGGTGGCGCGATCCTTCAAGGAAAGTCCTTCAGCAGCAACTCGTCCTTCTGGGAAAGAAAGACTTTGATCCTTTGAAGTACAACCCGCCTGACTTCAACTCCTTAGATAACTTTTCAACCTCTTCTTCCCCGAGTAACATAGTCTGCAAAGGACTTCATCTTGTAGTTTCCGGAGCTCCCCGAATCTCGGAGAACCCTTTGAAGAACCAAGGAGCATTGAAGTCGATGCTGCGCAAACACGTCTCGGTGGCACTTCCGTCTTCAATCATCTCCTCGAAACCGCTCGACAGTCGTGACGCTCATCCCATGGATAGAAAATAAAGCTTCCCCGGACGCGGTTGACCAATGCAAGACGACTTTTGAGCTTCATAGTGGTAGCAATGTGGTCGTGCTTCTCCCATATCACCGTGTACAACCCTTTAAAACCAACACATGACAGCCGGGAAGGAGGATCGAACAAAGACCCAGGATGCATTACCGATACTTCACCGATCACACCTTGAATCCTCCAACCAACACATGACCTAAACTCTTCAACAAATGGATAAGGGACAATGAAAGGAGGATCGAACAAAGCCCCAGTGATGCAAGCAGGCTGAGTGTTTGAATACGGTACTTGTGTTGTTCTCCGTTATACTTCACCGATCACCGGAGCCTTGTCGCCCGTTAAACCGCGCACTAATACCCCGTAGGAGGCCTTTGGATCGAAGAAGTCACCATGACACCTTGTTGACTGGAACCTATTCCGGAATGTTCTTCAAGGGGAGCCACCTCAACAATAGCGGATGTCGCCTCTCTAACATTCCTCCCCGATGTCTACTTCACTCCCATGAAAACGTGGCCACTCAAATCATCCTGTCGAGATCCGGGAGATGTAACCGCGTGATTTGCCATCACCTTGGCCGCCCATCAACAAGATTACTTAGAGGCACCTTGTTCGATTGGTCAAGTGAACTTGCTCCGTCATCTCTCCATCTATGTCATTGTCTGTAATATGCCGCAAACCCTAATTTAGGAAAGGAGCGGTTTGGTCGACCATGGGTCGGTTGTGTGTACTTCGCTGGGGTGATGGAATCTGAGGATCAAACATGAATCGGCCCACTTCACACCGAGAGGGCTCGTTCGAATGCGCGCCAACCTTGTAATGAGAAAACATTCTCTTTGCGAATTCCCTTATAGATGGCTTTATCTTTACAAGATGTCGCCGCATGATTTTCTCCTGGTTTTTACAACATAACACCATCAACATTAAGTCCCCCCGCCTAGCACATAATGGTTACACTATCAGGTGGTAGGCATGAGATGGTGACAATAAAGATAAAACTTATGAGGCAAAGTCGGTTGTCATCCCCGTCCTCGGAGGCCTTTCCTCCAACGTTCTTCAAGGACTCCACATACGCCACCTCAACAAAATCGACACCGCGGATATCGCCTCTTGCCGTGTGACTACATTCCCCGTATTTTCATACAAGGATCAGATAATGTCAAACAAGTCGGTGTTGAAAGCTTCAAAGATATGGGACAACGACCCCATCAACAAGATCACAATGAGTAGATAACTTGACCGAGCGAACCTTGTTCAAACGAACTTGCGTGTCAAGAAGATCTGGGATCGAAGGGAATTAGGAGATTCAAGAGCCGGTGACGTCGCGTGGGACTTCTCATGATGTTGTATCATGAGGCCGAATGTTGTACCAGATATATGCCCCTACAAACATTATGAGGCTCTTCCGTTTCTTTCTATCAAGAAAAAGCCTTCTCCTAACATGTGATGTAATGTACATAAAGTGACTCTTTCGGAATCAGATTTCAAGCAAGGATCACTCTTAGAAGAATTCGCTCTGGAGAAATGAAAGAATCGACAGAAAGAGATTTAAATACCTGCATATTGGAGGAATTGAGGATCACCGAACCGCATGCCTGCCTTTGATCTCCCCTTCTTGGGGACTGCAATCATGAGCTCCGGTCCATTTGGTGGGAGTGTGTCTTCAACCGAAATGCTTCTTAACATCGTAAGATGGTTCACTACGAGAATCTGTCACAACATCCTCCGAGAATTCTTGGAAAGCCAACAGTTGCTTCCTCCAAAATTCCTTATACTTACTCTTTCTAGTTGGGTTTCTCCAAATAGGCTGTAATGGAAGACTGCTACGATGCCAAGAATACGTCAAGATCAAAGATAACAGGAGAAGTTCTTTCGAAGCCTCCGATGGACGGATAAAGGGAACACCTTGGTCAAATCCCATTTGACGAGCATCCTTGTTAATGTTGTACGGAGTCACAAAGAAGAGCCGTTGAATAGAGACGGGATATATCCTAATGCGGCGATGTGTGAGATAAATAAGTTCTCCAAATTTCATAGTCTTGGCATCGGTACGCAACGCAGCATCAGGACCGTCAGAAGCAATAACAAAAGTCTTTGGCAGAACAATGGAAGAGTGGATCGGCCCCCATGGGCGAAAATCTACAGAAGACACATTGTCAAATATGTCCACGAGTTTCGCGCGTTCTCGGGACGCCTCCGTGTGCCAACGGAGTATTCTCGAGCCACCATACAAACTAGTGAGCGAATTTGGAGGAGCAGGAGCATAGCTTTTGAAATGTTCCCATAAGAATGCTCGAAGAAAAGTGAAATTAACGTGCGACTCCACCTTCTTGTACAGTTAGAAACATGCATGTCCATTGCTAAGGCGTCCAGATGAGAATACAACGATCCAAGGAACAAGGCACCTAGAGGAAGAACTTCACATTTTGCCAGCTTTATAGAGATCCTAACGAGATCACCTCTTATGGTCTTCTTTCCAGAACCGTCATCAAATATATCTCTGGATAGCCATAAAGACAGGAACGCAATCATGCTGAGTTCATTTTCCAACTCTTGACCCGGTTCGGGGTCTGCAGGGAGACCACTCCGACACCCACCAGGTGTAAAAGCATATCGTATCTTTTTCTCCTCCTTGTCCGGTACTGTCGAATCCTGCCACCTTTTGAAGTATAGCGTCATAATTACACTTTATTACGTGTCGAGAGCTCGAAGAAAATTTCCGATGACAGTGCGAGTTCATTAATGCATTTACACACTCCCGAGTAATAGTCATCTCTCCCCATCTATATATAGTTGTATGAGTAGAAGGGCGCCACCGAAAATGAAGGTAATCAAACCCGCAGCATCTTTCTTAATTTCAAGAGTAGCAGATGCCATGACCGCATTAAGGATTTGCGCTTTGGTCAAATTAGCCTTAACATCCTTATTATTCAACATACGTCTCATCCATCCTTCATAAGAACCCAAATGGAGTATGGCAAATCTTGAAATCGATAGAGAAGGCGGATATTCGTTTCTTCGGAGACAAAATATCATCACAAGTCTTTGAAGAAGAAGATGGATCGGCTTCCATATTTTTGAACCGGAGAGCGGGGACTATCTTGTGAGAAGGATGTCTTCTAATGTTTGGAAAAGACGAGGTGAACAACTCATCATTGATGTTCGGCATATCTTTGAAACTCCCCAACACTTCCTGACTTGGCACCAACATTATCTCCGGAAGACATCCCAACAGGAATTCTTTTCTTCATTCCACAATAAAATAAAATAAAGGAGTTAGAACTTGTATAAAAAGCGCATGAGGTGTATAGTCACGCACGACAAGACACAACTCACGTTGGAATGCACAATGCTTTGAGATTGGGTCCAAACACCGCTCAAGTTTCAAGTCCTTCAAGTATTGGTTTCAAGTCCTGTATCACTCAAGCTTCAAGTCCTAAGTATTGGTTTCCAAGTCGTATTGGTTTCAAGTCCAGTATTACTAAAGTTTCAAGTCCGGTGTTGGTTCAGGGCACAAGGCTAGTATAAGGTCGACTTTCAGTCAAGCATATGTGGGTGGCACCCACGTTCGGATCAAACGCACATGGTGGGACCGCGTTCATGTGCACGTATTATAACACGGTTTTTCTTATGTTCATGGGAATTGTGTTTACGAAATTTAAGCCAAAGTCTCTTTCCAAGCTATAACCTAAGAAGCTAGTTTTGCATACAACAACGGAAGAAGAAGCAAAAACGGCATATTCACGGAGTCGCGGAACTAAAACATCCTAGAAAATATGGGCGTTTTTTACCATCAATCTTGATGGGAAAGCTAAGCATGATATATCTTGCAAAACGTTTTTACCTAAGAAATTAGGGTTTTCCTAAAAAAAAAAAAAGAGAGAGAGAGAGAGAGAGAAACTGGAAACTTATCTTGGGGCGGACGGACGGACGGCGACGGAGGCGACTCCGGCGTCGGTGGGAAAGATGGAAGACGCGGACGGGAGCCAAAACAAAAAAATCGTGAGAAAAAGAAAAGGGGTTGGTCTCTTTTATAGACAAAAATTAGAAGAATCCCAATAGAACAAGGATTCCTCTTTTATTTGGTTTCCTCTTTTGATTCAAATACCCAAAGAAGGAAACCGGCCCACCAAAGGATTCCATACAAGCACAACGGCATGGACAACTAGCGGTCGGTCAATACTCTTCCGGTAAACTTCCTTTATCCCTCTTTATCACATATGTATGTCACCATCTCATGCCTACCCCACAATAGTGTAACCATTATGTGCTAGGCGGGGGACTTAATGTTGATGGTGGATTTTCATTTAAGGTTAAAATTATAAAAACCAAAAATTATGCGCTAACATCTTATAAAAATAAAGCCATTAATAAGTGTTGAATACTTCTTCACTTTACTTCTTCACCTAGAATGGAGCATGTGACAACAATCCCATTCTCGTGAATTAAATACACGAAATTCATCCAGGTTGGAGCATGTAGCAACAATCCCATATACCACTGTGAATTTATAACATTATTAATTAATGCGTAAGCATCCTTGTATTTCTGTACTCATTATCGGTGCATGATGACCGGTAGTGTTGCTCTCGGCAGAGCAACACGAACCTCCAAGCATTATAATGAAAGCATTGGATGAAATAGATCAAAGCCGCAACTCTCGGTGTGTTATACTAGCCCGATTGACCAACTCTCGGTGTGTTATACTAGCCCGATTGAGCATCCGGATCGTCCGTATCGGTCTGAAATGATCTCGATCATCCAACTTCACCAACATGATTGGATAGCCCGGATCAATTCCATAACCCACAAGGGTATGGAATATTCGTTGCCGAACCAACGCGGACCCCGCATGGTCGGTCTCCCCAAAAGATTGGCATAGCTTTCCAAAACGTCCAAACCCCGAGCGCTATGGGCGAAACCCTAAATTAGGGTTTGCGGCACATTACATGTGTCACAAAACAGTCTCAACCATCCATCTTCGCAGGTATAGATGGAGGGTATAAATATAGATTCAAAAGGCCCGGAGCATGTCAACACAATCACCGTGGGCCCGCCTACATACCTGACCAATCGATCAGGACCAACCATGGTTGGTCATCCCAATTCGTGACGCCCCGAATGACGATGCACCTGTTCGTGAAACCCAAAATTATGGTTTTGTGAGCATCACGAGCGTTCATATTCTCCGGCACGAATGGAGGGTCCAAGATTAGATTAAGCAGGTCCGGTCATACCAACATGACCACCGTGGACCCATCTATCGCCTCACCTGGTTGTCCAAGGCATACCATGGATGGTTATCCCAAATCGTCCACCCAAACTAGCGTGGTTACACTTCCCAATTGCAAACTAATCTCGACCGCTCAACTTCACCGGACGATTTGAGTGGCTTAGATCACGTTTTCATGGGACGATCGGAGTATAGGCGTGAACACCAGCCCGACCTACACGCCTGCGATCGGCCAAGACCGACCAAGATTGGTCGTCTTGGAACGCGCGCCCGAGTTGGCACAATGCGCGGCTTTTGTTTGCACTCGTTTTCTGTCAACTGATCTCGACCACTCGAATTTGCCGGACGAATTGAGTGGTCCGGATCACACTTTCGTGGATAATAGGGTATGGGCGCCTACACCTTCATGCCGTCTACATGCATGTACGATCGACCTGGCCAAAATCGTATCCCAAGCTTGGATTCGACCAGGATGAAGAGGGATGCTTGCGCACCTCTTCTAAAACCCTAATTCCATCAACGGTCGGGATGAGTGTCTCAAAGATCATCTCGTCCATCCAAATTCACCCCGCTTGGTTATACAACCATGGTCGAGTTAATTGGTCAAGAAGGCATCTTGGTGATCACCACCCGTCACTTTACCACACCATGATGCAAATTCTGCATAGAATACACACGATACTTCACAAGTATCGACCTCCGAATAACACAAGTTATTCAATTTAAAGCATTACATGCTACCTTTTGTGGGTCCCACGACCCACACATTCCAGACATCAATCATGTCACAAACTGGGGGATACATACTGGGGTATTGGTCTGGCGGTTTACAGCGTGCAGCGCACAACGCGCCATCACAAGAGCGTGTCAGGAAGTCATGGATGGTTAAGTGATGATGGGAGAAGTGGGCAAGCCTGGTCGTGTGACACTAACACATTACTCCACTACTCCATCACTCCACTTTCTCCACTTCCCACGAGATACGAAGGTTAGGCTAAAAGACTTGTATAAATAGGTTCTCCATCCTATTTTTGCAACAGAACAAGTCCAGCAACAAAGGCAAGTGTTGATACAATCGTATTCAAACACCGCACACCCGTTCAAATTTTCGATACAAGTCATTCATAGCCAACACCTTCACATTCTCAACACCTTCTTCGCTTCCCTCCCTAAGATCAACCCCATCTCCTTCACTTTGTGACCGAAACAAGTCCGGAACGACCATTTCTTGGTTTAGGCCGACTTGCACGAGATTGATCTCTCGAATCTACAAGCAATCACCGCGCAAGTGCATTTGTTTAAGGTTTAGACTCATTTCTCATCCATACATCCCAAATTACCAAAACCTAAGAAATAGTTTTCACCCATAAACAATCACAAAAACAATGATAAATGAATTTCATGAGAATATCAGAGGGAGAATACACAAACGAGATTTTGAAGGAAAGAAGATTATAGCAGTAGATAAAACGTCATCCTTGAGAGATTGGGAAAAATAGAAAATTACGTTTACAGCAGCAGAAATACCAAGAGAAGCTATTGGTATTTCAACACAACATAACCAGGCGAGAAGCTACGGGAATGTCACCTTTCTGTTTGACATATGGAGTTGAGGCTGTGCTACCAACAGAAGTTATTATTCCAACAACAAAAAAGAAGCTTGGGAGAAAAATCTTAGTACGGGAATTATCTTAACAAAATTAGATGAGTTAGAAGAAAAAAGAGAAAGTGCTCTACAACATATGGAAAACTACCAGCGGAGGTTAGCCCGAGAATATAATAAACGTGTTAAAACACGCGAATTTCAACCGGTGATTTGGTGCTGCGAGAAACACCAATATATCAACGAGAAAATGGTGGAAAACTTGTGAGAAAATGGGATGGACCTTATATTATCAAGGAGATAGTTGGAACAGGGGCATATAAGTTGATGGACCCTGAGGGTAGAGATGTAGGACGCAGACTCGACAGACCATGGAACATATTATACTTAAAAAGGTATTACCCGTAAAAATTATGAAGAAAAAGAAGACTGCGAAATGATGTATGGTTGAGGCAAAAAGAATTATATATTTCATTTTTTTTTCTCGAGAAAGAATATGCGAAAATTTCACACAGAAAACAACAAAAGATTATCAAAGATCAGTGAAGTTACAAAAGAGCTTATATGCAGAAGAATCGACAAAATAATCAGAAAAAGGCGAACTTACTATGGCGTACACCCTAGTTCGCGAATAAAATTTCGCAAGAGGAAAAAGTACCTAAAGTGCGTCATAGTAGGGGGTACCTATTATAAAAAAAAAAATTGACAAAATAATCAGAATGGGACGAACCTTTATGGCGTACACCCTAGTTCGCGAATAAAATTTCGTAAGAGGAAAAAGTACCTAAAGTACGTCATATAAGGGGGTATCTGTAACGTGGCTCAGGGAAAAGGTTACACCTCCCCTGGAACCTGAGTCATGAAGATTGGGGGTCAATAAAACCCATCCAAGAGATGTACCTTGGATTTTCAATCTAAGCTTATGACTTAAATTGGACGACCGAGGGTCTCTTCTAAGGATTCAGCATTTGATCAAGGCGCCGAGGTACACGGTTGAGCCAAGGGTGCCTGGGGCATTTGAAGTGTCTCGGCCATTCTTGGCAAGTCTTGGCTAATCTTTTCTACCCTCCAAGAAAACTCCACTTAGGGTGCGGTCTCGTAACCATAAGCTCTATAGGCAAAAGGGATAAGAGGTCACGAAAACAACCGGTTGTTGTTAAGACCGGATGGGAGGAGCTAGCCTTGTATGGCAGAAGTACGCCTCCTTGAAGGGGCAACCAGGGGGAAGATAAGGGCGGCACCCTCCATTAGGGAGCTGATAGTGTCAAAAAAGACGCAAATGTCATGAG
Organism: Papaver armeniacum; assembly: GCA_023531295.1. Lineage (NCBI taxonomy): Eukaryota > Viridiplantae > Streptophyta > Magnoliopsida > Ranunculales > Papaveraceae > Papaver > Papaver armeniacum. Next base: position 20,767 of record JAJJWW010001724.1, on the reverse strand, counting down.
GCTTTATGTTCGCAAGAATATTTAGGCTTGTCATATTTGTGCAACAATCCTGAAGAGGAAAAAATACAAAAGAGTAGATAATACGAGATCAATGGGTCATTGCATGCAAGTGTAAAGACGTCCTGCGATTTCGTCGCAAGACGGCAATGTCATGGGGATGTATGTTCGCAAGAACATTTAGGTCTGTCATATTGTCGCAAGAAAAATATCCTACAGAGGAAATAATACTAAAGAAATGATAAGACAATATCAATGGGTCATTACATGAAAGTGTAACGACGTCCTGCGATTTTGTCGCAATAATGAGAGGTGGCAAAATAAGACCTTTAACTAGGAAGGAAAAATAAGACCACACAAGAGAAATGATAAGGCAAGATCAATGGGTCATTACATGAAAATGTAAAGACGTCCTGCGATCTTGTCGCAATGACAAAATTCGACATAAACAATTTGAATGTAGGTAACAGAGATCTTTTATCGCAAAATAAAGATAATGGAAAACAAAATGGGAATTGTTAAACATCAAAGACTGTCTTCCTTGCAAGAAAGAAGAATAATAAAAGAGTAAATACATCTCAAAGATGATTGAAGTACATAAAGAAGTAATATTGCAAGAAGTAAAATTACAAGAGAAATTCAATTCTCAATATCAATTTGTTCGCCAGAAAGAAATACTTTGGACGCTCTTCAACAATTTTATCAGCTTCATTAACTTCCACACTTTTTCCAGTTATTGCATTCTCGCCAGACCCTCCTTCACCTGGATTATTATTGACAACTTCATTGTTAGGTGGAATCACCTCTTCATTCGCGAAATCTTCGCCACTTTCATAATCATAGTCACTATCAGGAGAATTAGGAACTTCATCATCCTCTACCTCCAGAGGTTCGACAGATACATGATCAAGAGATTTGGACAATAAGACATCATTCACAAGAACTTCAGCTTTGAGATGAAATTGGCGAAGGAGTGCTTTCTGATGATTCTTACTCTCTATATCTTTAGAGTAAGTGAGATAATCGAATCTTCTTTCTGCCCGATCGCGAGAACGAGCAAGAGAAGCGGCGAGTAATGCATTTTCTTTGCAAATCTTGGCATAGTCAGATTTCAAAGTAGAAAGTGAGGAGCGAAGATTTTCTCTGGATTCTGCAATAGTAAAGAATATAGAAAACAATTGATTTTTCTTGAATTTGCAAAGAAGATACTATAAAAAGATTCAATAAGACAAAATTGATTAAGGTAGTCAAATCTCATGACTACCTTCCTTTTGCGAGATAAGATATTGGGTTAAATCCAAGCAACTATTCTCCAAATGATCCATGGCACTGTCAAAATTATCTCCAACCAAACCTTTCAGTTGAGATCGCAAGTTCTTTTCATTAGAAACAAGTAAGGTATTTTTCTTCGCAAGAGAAGAGTATGATTCTTCTAACTTGGAATATTGATCTTTGAGTTGGCTTGTTTTTACACTTAAAGTTATTCTACCTTGGATAAGTTTATCCCTCTCAGCAGTAACTTCTTCGAGTTTACTTCTCAGTGAACAGAGAGATTGTTCTTGTTCATTACATATTTTTTGACACACATCAAGCTGTTGCGAAGAGATCGCCACCTTGTTTAACAGAACTCGCTTCTCTTGCGATAGAGTTCCATTTTCATCTGATAAAGTTTCCAGCTCCAAATTAGCTTTAGTCAAAGAGTAAGAGAGGCGAGATAATTCACTATTTAATAAATCTTGCTTCGAACTAATTGAGCATTCTCCTTGGTAAGATTATCTACTTGATCAACAGAGTATGTATGAAGATTATTTAATTGGTTATATTGCTCCATCCAAGCATCTCTATCCATTCGGGCTTCTTTGCTGACGATGGTTCAATTTGATATATCTCCATTTTTCGTTTCTGGTTTAAAGCTTAATTGGCGAACAAGGATTTTTTTTAAAAAAAAAAAAAAAAAAAAAAAACCTTTCAACTCTTCGTTCCTTTTGCGAAGATTATCACGATCCAAAGGAAACATTAAAGTTTTTGATTCTCAAGATGGAGAGTGTCACACTTCACATCATGGCTTGGAGATTATTCTTCAAGATTTTAACTTCTTGCTCTTAAGATGTTTGCGACATCCTGTCAGAACCAAAGTATTTACTCAAAATCTCGCAGACATTAGATTTGATGGGATCAATGGAGGTATTCTTGGCATCATTCATGATATCTGATAAAACTTTGAAAGCTACATCCATTCCCTCCAAATTCTCTTTAGTAAGACGGATAGACTCAGATGAAGAAGTAGAGATGACAGAAGAGAGAAGAGTTGAATCGTCTTTTGTCATAGATATGTCATGTGAAGATGAAATTTGATGAAGGTTAATGAATGGGGGTAAGGCAGAGGCATCGATAGTAGAAGAAGAGAAGGGTTCATTCACAACAGGACTATCATGAGGAACTTCATCTATGGAAAACTCAGGCATAGGAGGAAAATCAGCAGCGATATTTTCGCAGATAGCAAGAGTAGATTTATCTTGCGAAGATATCGCAGGAGATGTTGTAAGATTAAATATAGGAAAGGGAACAGAAGTTTCAACATTTTTAGAACGGTGAGATCTCTTGGGGGATCTGTCGACATTTTTGTCATCCTGCGAATCACAAGTTAAATAAGAAACAGAGGCAACAATATTGTTATTAGAAGAATAAGTGTTTCTTAATACCTTGTTATTCGCAGGCTTTCTTTTGTTTACAACAGCTTTTGGTTGCAAACCCATGGGGGCTTTAGGGTTTTGGATTGTGATTTGGTAACAGAGGTGTTTTTACTGAAACATAAATAATGTGGGAATTAATCATAGATAAACAAAATCAAATAAGGAAATTTTAATAGAAGAGTTCAAATAGATCAGATTCAGCACAATCAACAAACCTTGATGGATCCATAAGACCAGTAGCAGAAAGACAGAGAAGATTTACAGCAAGATGAACAACAGCAAAAAGTTGCAGACGACAAAAGATTCACAGAGAATGTAGAGATGAAGAAGATGAAGTAAAAGAAAGAAAATATTCTTATGATGGATCTCTTCTTAAATAGACAAGAAAGGGATGACCGGTTACCATTTAATGTGCCGGTAAAAAGGGGAATATTTAACACGTGTAAGCAGTTATACTTAATTCACGGAAGCTTGTCGGCAGAAAATTAAAGGAAAGAAATGAACAATTGCGTCATTTGGAGAATAGTAGTTCTCATGACATTCTCTTCTTCGCAGAGAAGACATGAGAAGAGGCAAGATGTAGGATCAGAATATCGCAACAGCAAGACTCTTGCGAAATCAATAAACGACACACTGCGAAGACATCGCGGGATGGGAATAAAAACGACGTAACGGATGACGACAGCCTAAACAAGAGAAAGATGTGAAGACTTAGCGAGACCGAGGAGTGTTGCGAGATTCAACATATGTACACTTACGAGGATGTCGCAAGCCAGATCCGAAAATAAAGGACAACTTAGCTGTCATCCACTATGTAGTGTCCTATATAAAGGGCCGAGTAGATTTAGAAGGGAGAGATTTTTAGGACGTGAGGATATAGTTTTGAGGAGAGAGAAAATTGTCATTGTGTTCTTAATTGTATCTCTTTCTTGTAGAATTTCCATATCAAATTAATAAAAAGCGTGGTTATTGATCCTTAGAATGAGTTAATTACTATGAATTCTAGTGAGGTGTGTATTGTGGGATTTCCTGCAATTACAATCGAGTTTGTGATTTTGTAAGACCGACTTTGGGTAAAGGGGACCCGATCCTAGTAAGAGGTGCAACACATCACAAAGGGGAATCGATCCTTGTATGAGGTGCAACATGTTTTAGCAGAAAGGGGAACCGATCCTATGGACATGTGCAACACGTTTTTAGGAAAAAGGGAACCGATCCTATGGACATGTGCAACATATTCAAGTTAGATATCATATATATGGGGGAACCGATCCTAGTACCTAGTCAACTGAATTTTGGAAAGCTAGTGTGACTATGCACAGTACTCACATGGAGGTAGAACGGAAACTTGTTTTGGTAGAACCGTTAAACCCATGATTGGTGATTGAGTGGTCTTGATCAATCACATAGTTCTTGAAAGTCGATGAACCTATTCTAAACTTGTTTGGAAGTGAGGCAAATCGGTTTCAAGATTGTAAGTATGAAAGAGGACTTACAGAGTAAGGATGTCGACATACACGCTTATCTTTAATTGTTCAAAGTTATTCCTTAATAACTAAATGAAGGAAATCCCAGAATCGAAACATAAATAAGTTAAGAATCTTTTATTTAAGGTTTTTAATTTTATTTTAGGAAAATAAGAACTAGTAATGTGCATTTACTAGTTGGAGATTTTCCAAAGAGATTTTCTGGTCAATATTTTGGACATAGCATTTCCAGGAATTATGGAAACCGAATTTGGAATATATTGCATATCTTGAGAATATTTTCGGTTTGGAAATTCCTTGGTGTCCAAACTTCCTTGTCTATAAATACTTGTATTTTGTATTTCTAGCAAATTATTTCTTCGTGACAAAGAAACTTCCTCGATTGTGTTGTTACTGGTGAAGCCGCCTATTCGGAGAGGAGAGTAACCTAATTAGGCGAAATCTCTTACGTCCGCCCAGTTTAAAATCTTCTTTGGGATTAAGAAGCTCTATTAGTACCGTTGGTGGGAAACTAGATAATTGCGGTTTATCTTGTGTTTTCGATTGATTTGATTGACTAATGGTGGTTGAACTTTGATTAAACCTAGTTTTTTATGCTTGAGAATCTTCTCTTCGATATAAGATTCACTCAAACTAGATCAAAGTTTCGACAAGATCTTTAGACTGTTTGTAGATCTAAAGACATCTTGTGATAATCCATTGTTAACAGACTCCTTTCTATGCATGATTGATCACAAGAGATTCAAGTTGTTGTGTGCAGGCGTTTATTGAAGATCTAAGAAGATATTGAAGATTTCTGATTTGGGCTTCATAATCTTTGGTATGCACAATACTTGTTTCGGTATAGAGGATCCAACTATAATCGGTTTATCCTTGTGGTAGATTAGATTGATTAGTTGTGTATATCGGCATCAATACAATTCTTGGTTATTAAAAGTATTGATTGCAAAATCTTAACAATTACCTTTGGTAGTTGATCATACGATAGATATAAGAACCCGACGAAGGATTTTATTGAGATAAACAGAAGAGCCTTTGTCGAACTCACATCACTTGGTTGAAAAGAGTTGATACCAAACAGATTTGTTGTTCCTTTACTGTTTGGAATACGAACCAAAGGAATTTGTTCCAAGTACGTGACTTATTCATAAGTTGGAGGCGTGGGAATACAGACGAAACTAGGTGAACTATAGGTTTAGTTGTTTGGTCTCAACTATACGAAGTTGGTTTGATTTTGTATAGCGGCTTAATCCTGAGAGTATTCAATTATGGACAAGGTCCCGGGGTTTTTATGCATTTGCGGTTTCCTCTTTAACAAAATCTTGCTGTGTCATTTACTTTTATATTCCGCAATTATAATTGTTGTTATTATAATTTAAAGTAAATTACACAAATGTTAATTCCTATTTTACTTGATAGTAATCCTATTGTTCTTGGTCAAGTCCGAACCTCTTATCAAGTAAACATACTTCGTTGTTGTATTGTCTCGATCTCGTATCCATAGACGATCACATGAAGTGTGAACCGATTAGTTGTATTATCTCGACTCAGTCCATAGACAATCACTTTCGGAGAAACAACCTATAGGTAGGAAAAGTTTTTGCTTGAGGTATATTTGGGTACCCTCTCCTTTTCAATAGTCACACTAGCTTTCCAAAAATTCGGTTGACTAGGTACTAGGATCGGTTCCCCACATACTTATGGTAACTACTTGTATTTGTTGCACATGTCCATAGGATCGATTCTCCTTTCACTAAAAACGTGTTCATAGGATCGGTTCCCCCATCTGCTAAAAACGTGTTTCACCTCTTACAAGGATCGATTACCCTTTGTGATCGGTTGCTGATAAGCACGAAAGTGCGACGCATTTTCACTCATAAATACATTAGCTGTGACTCATTTTATCACTAATAAACTTGTTTTAGTTGTTTTTGGAAGAATAAGCTCTTGTGGAGAATTGACTCGAAAAATGTTATTTGCACCCGGAGGACATGTGTTATTCGGACTCTCATTGTTGGTTAAGGGGCACCTCAATTACTAAGGGGCGCCCGGTTTCTAAGGGGAACCCTATTTACTATTCCCATCCAACGGCTATTCACACCCCATTTCTGTTAGGGGAGTACCTTCTTCTTCGTGAAGAACATTTTGGCGGGAAAAGTGAGTTGTTTACTGAGTATTCCCTGGATCGATTTGGGGAGAGAATTTGTAGGAGTTTGGCTTGGAAAATGATAAGGATTATCCTGTTAGCTTTAAACAGGATTGTTAAAATAAGAAGATATACGTGCACTTGATAACTCAAAAGAGGAGATATTCACGGGTTTCTGCGAGTGATTTTGGGAAGATTCTGTTGGATATTTTTGAGGGATTCGACGAGTGTTCTTTTGGTTACCATGTACACACGCTGTTCTCGTGTTTTGGAGAAGAAATATTCTGTTATTTTGGTGTTTGTTTTAAAACAGGGAAGAAAATAGGGCATTCGTGTGATTCTTGGGATTCTCGATTATATGTATGGAGTATTTTCGTGTGGATGGAGAGTTTAAGTCCCCCAGAAGTACGTATTTAACATGTTTGGCGTGTGTGAACCACCAAATACCGTATACAGTGAAGAAAAAGGAAGTTTCCTTCGTTATCTCGCCAAACAGGGCATCAAATATTCGTTCTTTTATTGGAGGATATGTATTGCATGGGATGAGATTTTATTCTCTGAATTATCCAAACTCAGAGACGCGTGGGAGTGTCGAATGATGGTATTTTTCAATGATGTTGTAGTAATAGGTTCGTTGAGACTTGTGAAGACTGCTTTTAGATTTAAATTTTAAGATTAATTAAAACCGACTATAATAGAGATCGGGTTCGATGGATTTCACCATTCACCAAAATTCATGTGATTTAATGTTAATGTTTATCATGCAATTCTAGACAATATAACTCCAATCAAAAGAAATTGTGATTCTAATCATTGCCTAAATTAGATTTTCAAAACATCAGTTGTTAATCGCAAGCATGAAGTATCAAAATCCCTAAACTAAGCATACTTCATCTAGAGAAAACACAACTAATTAATAAAATCATTTACTCAATTTTCATTCGGTGCAAATAATCATAAAAGAATTGCATAAGTAAATTTAAATAAATTTTACCACATAACTTTTGGAAGAATGGCTTCCTCCCTCGCCCCGGATTAGGTTTAGCTCATCATGTTGGAAACACGCTCAAAAGTCGATTTCATTGCTCAAAAATGGTTTACAAATGATGAACAAAGGAGAAATGATGAAAACGGGTTTGCAACAGATTATAGTTGTTACAAACACTGTTACAAAGGATTGTCACGATTAATTTTAAGTCTCTTCAGATACGACCCACGCCTAAGTGTCGTTGTCACCGTAGAAGAACAACCGCCTCGGTGGTCTTTTGTTCTTCGTGTTCTTGGTGCGGCAGCAGCCAGAGAATAATCCCGCCTTCGATTTTTTGGCACCGTGGCGTTCTAAACCTGCTCCCAATCTCCCCATAGCTCTTCTATGATATCTCAACAACTATTTAAATCCCAACGAAGCAAAATCTCACGTCATAACTACATAAAATTCTCCATTATTTGGTATTATTCTTCACGGCGCTTTGAGATTTTTTGATCTCTACACGCGTTCGAAGCTTCCAAGTTGCCATATTTAACTTCTTCAAACTCGATTAGTTGTTAGAGTCTTCCGAACGCGTGCAAACTCCTCGCCGCGAAATCCCGTGTATTTCTCCTCCCAGGTGTGTTGCCCCGTTTTTCTTCTCGCGGAAATTCCGACCAATTTGGATCGAAACCAACACCTCTACCATCCCTGTCTATCCCAAATGTAGCTACCCAATGAATTCCATTCTTTAGTCTCCTTAAATCCCGTCCAAAATTCCAATGGAAAAATCTTCCAAACGTCGCCAAAATTTTCCCGCCAAAATAAAATTTAAATGAAAAAGAAGGTCACCCCTTATCCAACAGTGGGGTGCGGATATCAATTGGGTGCCCCTTAGTAATTGGGTTACCCCTTATCCAAAGTGGGAGTCCGAATATCAAATGTCCTCCTGGGGTGTTCCGAGCAACTTTCTTGAGCACTTTTTCCAACAATCTTTATTTCCAAAAATACCTACAAACACACAAAACACCATAATAAGGACAAAGCGAGTACTAACAATGCGAAACATTGAGAAAAATTAGACACATAAATGCGTCTATCAAATACCCCCAAACTTATTATTTGCTAGTCCTCGAGCAAATTTATTCTAGAAAATAAAATCATTTGAACCCCTAGGTGGCCCTAGTGGCGGAGTGTTGTCTCCTGGAGGGTTTACGAGGTGTACCCACAAAACCTTTACTCCATACCCTAGCTATCTACGCAACCTTGGAAGGCACTAAAGAATCTCCTTGGTTGGCATACTTATTGACTACGGGGAGGAAGTACCCCGATCACGAAATTCCAATTCTTTGTACACGAGTTTGCACTCAAGCATACTAAAATTCATATAAAGTGACATAGCTCTACTCAGATAGTTTCTGGACATCATAAACCGGAGTCAACCAATCATATGGATAGATTAAGAAGGTGGATGTAGAAAAACGTGGAAGATGTTGACTAAGGTGAACCTATCCTAATGGACTGAGATATCGAAGGTGGACTAATATCAACACACTGGCATATACAAGGGAACCGTTGATCGATAATCTAACTCTAGGTCAACTCATTTTGGCATATACAAGGGTACCAGTGGTCGACTTTATTGAATTTATTCCTGTTGGTCTGGTCTCAATTTTTTTTTTTTTTTTCATCTTTTTTGGGTATCTCAACCACTCTATTTCACCCTAGCAATGGTAAAGAGAAAAATAAAAGAAGTGATCGGGATTCTTTCGATGTTTCCATCACGAGGATATGGCGAAACTACCATTTTTTCTTTTCTAACACCCGAGCTCTGTGCTTTTATGAATAGACTCTTCTAGATGTTTCCATCTAATCATATTGGTTCCTCAACTCCTATAACCAAGATGTTCCCATCCACTTAGATTAGTTAGTGCCAACCTTAATAAGCATAAATTTCTAGGCTCTGGAGTTTTATTTATTGCAACTAAAAGTTTCTCCCATACCCCCAAACTTAAATCTAACATTGTCCTCAATGTTCTAAAGATGAAATTAAAAACATGAACAAGGAGAAACCGTTACCACTAGAAGGAAATGAGGAAAAATATTACCGTGTTGCAGAGCAAGGATACCTCCCAAGGAGTGTTAAGTTTAAAGTCTTCAACCCAGGACATCAAATACCTCAAAAGGATCTTCACCTTCCAAAGTCATACACCAATAGGCCGAAATAGTTGTGGGTCCATAAGACCAAATAGGGCTAACACTAATATCGGACAACCGCACCGGTTCGTATAAATGAATAGAAGGAGCACATCCTCGTCTAAGGTTTCGTCAAGACAACAAGGTTCATCTAGCATAATTGAGCTTCATATGTGTATCTTGATAAATTGATTCATCAGAAAACGGGTCTCTAATACCGGTTACCTCCGGACGATATCGGGAGGATCGGGTTGCGCAGTCCGAATAGACTCAAGTAATATCTCGACGCACAAAGCTCGAGTCCCAAGTTATGGACTCTAATTAGGGATATTTGACGATCACAAGAACCATCATTACCCCCAAACTTAGGGTTTTCACTACTCACGACAAACCTCTAACTATTGCTTGAATTTCCGGATCTTCGAGTCCTTAAAATACTCAAGAGATTCTTCTAGTTCTCTACCCCAAACTTAGGGTCATCATTACTCTTGAAAGACCTAACACTATTGCTGGATTTCTCGGTCCGTAGAGTCTTTAAAATACTCAAGGGATTCTTCTAAAGATTGATCACACATCCGGTCTAAAAGAATGGTTTCCTCAAATTCATCTAAAGAATCTCCCAGTAGAGTGTCATGCCAATTATCCTGAACTAAACCCTGAACTAAAGTGCTAATCATATTCACTTCTTCTAAATCATCATTCTCATAAGGTTGTCTAGTAACATTAAAGACATTTAGTTCAAAGGGTCATTTTACCAAAGGATATGTTCATAAGCCCATCCTACATTTGATGACACACATCGTTAGCCGTGGCTAAAAATGGGCGACCTAGAATCACCGGGATTTGAGCATTTGGGTCCCGAAGTTGGGTGTCTAGAACAACGAAATCCACCGGATAAAGAAACTTATCAACCTCAATCGAACATCCTCTATGACACCACGAGGGACTTTTACTGACCTATCGGCTAATTGCGGTGTCATTTTAGTCGGTTTCAACTTACCAAGACCTAGTCAGGTGTATACATGATACGGGAGTAAGTTAACACTAGCTCCTAAGTCAAGTAAAGCTTTATCGACCATGTGATTACCAATCGCACAAGATATGGTGGGGCATCCAGGTCCTTATACTTAGGGGGTGTTTGGTTCGGAAGAATGGAACTTACTTGACCGGCTAAAAGGCTTTCTTTGGACATTAAGCTTACGCTTTCGTACAAAGATCTTTAAGGAACTTGGCATAAGGCATCTTCCTAATTGCTTCTAATAACGGAATATTGATGTTCACCCGTTTAAATGTTTCCATTATCTCGTTGAATTTCGACTCCTTCTTTGTTGGGGATAATAAGCTGTGGATATGGGGCTCTAGGCACAAAGGTAGTCCTATCAGAATTTCTTGGGACTCCTTAGGGATTGTTTCAGTTTCCTCGCCTACGATTCCTCTTGGGACGTAGAAGGTGGAACTACGAGATGTCCACTAGGCATGGCTACCTTATTGTCTACCGTTTTACCGCTCCTAAGGGTTTTTATCGAGTTCACATGGTTTGATGATTCCTCACCAACTAAAGATATTTGATGGAACCCTTAGGATTGGGTTGATTTTTACTAGGAAACTTACATTCTTCTCTCTCACTTAAATACTTAGCTATTTGGCCAACTTGAAGTTCTAATTTAGCAAGAGTCCTGGGAATTATCCTTATGGTTCGCGCCGGTTTCTTGTTGAAAGCTAAGGTGGTTGGCTGATAACATAGTAAGAGCTTCTTCTAAGGTACAGATCTTTTTCTCGAAGTGTTCAAACCGGGTTTGACACGAAGGGTTACTGAGTATAACCAAAACCCGGGGGAGGCCGAGAATTACTAAACTCTGTCCTGATTCTGGCCCTTAGACCAAGAAAAATTAGGATGGTTTCTCCAACCAGGTTGTAGGTCTCGAGTAGGGTCAAACTTCCGACGGTTCTCAAACCTAGCGTTGTTATAGACAAAGATGGGCTTGTTCTTCACTAACATGACCTTCCCAAAATGAGTTATCGGGATCTATTCCACAACTAGAGACTTGAGAGGCTCTATTAGGTTCATCAAGGGACCTATTTTTAGACTGACACATTTCCAAAGCTTCTAACCATCTAGACATGGCATCAAACTTAGCATCTGACTCGAAGCTTGTATCTACCACATTGGTGCTACTTCTATTGACCAAGAGTCTTTTGGGGGTTCAACACAAGGCTCCCACTTTGTTGGGATTTTTCAAACATAGTTCTAAGAAGGTAAAAGCATCATTAGCAGGTTTTATTTGTGAATTCACCTAACACATAGACTCGACCATGGATTTAGTCGAATAGTCTAAACTATTATAAATAGTCTCCACAAGTTTCATATTATCAAATCCATGGTGAGGACACCGGATAGGAGATCATTGAATCTCTCTAAAAACCTATAAAGAGACTCTCCCTCTTGTTGCACACTAGCAATAATTTTCGCCCTAACAACCAGCAGTTTTATGCTTAGGGTAGAATTTCATATAGAAAGCCGCAATCATTTCTGCCATGTTTCAATGGATCCGGATGGTAGGTTGTTCACATGTCTTGGCTTTATCTCTCAAGGAAAAGGGAAACATCTTAAGTTTCAAGACTTCGTCGAAGAAGGTCTTTTATTCTAACTGTCCCGCAAATTTCCTCAAAGTCCCTAATATGGAAATAAGGGTTCTCATCATCTTTTCCTAAGAATATAGGGATCATCCAAGAAGACTAGGTTTTATCTCGATATTAGCCGTATTGGCTGGCAATTTAATACACGAAGCTCGGTTGGTCATAGTTGGTAACATGTAATCTTTCAAAGTAGCCATTGCTGGCAATAACCGAAGTACTAGGGGTACTTTCCTCACGGGTTATTGATTCTCAAAATTGAAGTTTCCAAAAAACGGGGCTCTCAAAAGAAGAGTCTTCGAGCTCCCGCTTCACAAGAAGAATTACTAGGTTTGTCACTAATCAATCGACCTAGATTGTCTCTTTTCCAAGCCCGTTCTCCTAATAACCTCGGGCATACACTAGAAAACAAAACAAAAGAAAAAGAAAAATCCTAAAAGGAAGGGAAGTTCTATGCAAACACAAACAAGGTCACTCCACCACAACAAACCTAATGATATCTAGCAAACAAAAAGCATGATGGCTCCACTTAGATTGTTTTCTAGACCGGCTTCTAATCCTTCGAAAGGGAATTCGTTACAATCTAAGCAAACCCCCTCCGGATCAATCCGAGTCAAAGTAAGTTGAATCAAGGCGAGGAAGCTCGGTGGAGCTTTGATACCCAAGGCCTCACCGCTATTACAAGGCGGCGCGTCACGCATTCAACTTCACGTAAACCATCATGAACTTCGAAGTATGCTAAAAGAGTAACCAATATTTTTCGAGCGACTTTCCTACTAAGCTCGTTACCCTCATCGGTCTCGTTCTATTCCAAATTTTAAAGCTTAGGTTCGCGTTAAGTATCGTTTCCTAAAGGCGGGCAAGAAGAGAACTACGTGATGAAATCTGAACCCTTATCTTATATGGCCAGTCCTTGCCCTTTACTAGGAAATTAAAACAACCGTTTTCAGTTCCTCGACATATATGCAAACGAAGGAATACAGTAACCCGCTGACAGGGGATTCGCGAGTGTTTCGACAAACTTACCTCCCGTCCGGACGGGGATGAACCGCTGTAGTCGACTGGGCCACGACTCCTATGTCATGTACGAACCCGAGGGGCCGAGACGATATCGTAATCGTCATCCTTCTCTGCACACAACTTTATATTTAATACTACCCTTCCGTAGGGTTTTAAAAAAAATGTCCAAATGTCCAAGTCCCAAGTCCAAAAAGTAAAAGTGCAAAATAAAAGGAAAGTCTAAAAAAATAAAAATATACAAAAATAGATAAAAATAAAAATGTCTCTCTTTTTTTTTCTCTCTTTTTTATAAACAAAAAAAACTTCTTCTTTCGCTCCTTTCGCTTTGCCTTTACTCCCGCCTTTAAGTATTCACCAAAAGGTTTGGCAAAATTTTGCTTTCGCTCCGGAATTCCAAATTCTTGTAAGGAAAAGACATAAACCAAAAAAACGTAAAGAAGAACAAATAAAAAAAAAAAATCTAAAAACTCTAGCCTACGGACAAGTCCGCGTGTGGCGCCAAAAATTGATGGTATTTTTCAATGATGTTGTAGTAATAGGTTCGTTGAGACTTGTGAAGACCGTGCTTTTAGATTTAAATTTTAAGATTAATTAAAATCGACTATGATAGAGAGATCGGGGTTCAGGATTTCACCATTCACCAAAATTCATGTGATTTAATGTTAATGTTTATCATGCAATTCTAGACAATATAACTCCAATCAAAAGAAATTGTGATTCTAATCATTGCCTAAATTAGATTTTCAAAACATCAATTGTTAATCGCAAGCATGAAGTATCGAAAGCCCTAAACTAAGCATACTTCATCAAGAGAAAACACAACTAATTAATAAAAATCATTTACTCAATTTTCATTCGGTGCAAATAATCATAAAAGAATTGCATAAATAAATTTAAATAAATTTTACCACATAACTTTTGGAAGAATGGCTTCCTCCCTCGCCCCGGGGATTAGGTTTAGCTCATCATGTTGGAAACACGCTCAAAAGTCGATTTCATTGCTCAAAAATGGTTTACAAATGATGAACAAAGGAGAAATGATGAAAACCGGGTTTGCAACAGTTATAGTTGTTGCAAACACTGTTACAAAGGATTGTCACAGTTAATTTTAAGTCTGCCTTCGTATTACGACCCACGCCTAAGTGTCGCTGTTACTGTAGAAGAACGACTGCCTCTGGTGGTCTGTTCTTCGTGTTCTTGGTGCAGCAGCAAAGAGCAGAATAATCCCGCAACTCGATTTTTTGGCTCTGTGACGTTCTAAACTGCTCCCAATCTCCCCATAGCTCTTCTATGATATCTCAACAACTATTTAAATCCCAACAGAAGCAAAATCTCACGTCATAACTACATAAAATTCTCCATTATTTGGTATTATTCTTCACGGCCAGTTTGAGATTTTTTGATCTCTACACGCGTTCGAAGCTTCCAAGTTGCCATATTTAACTTCTTCAAACTCCAATTAGTTGTTAGAGTCTTCCAACGCGTGCAAACTCTCTGCTGCTCGAAATCCAGTGTATTTCTCCTCCTGGTGTGTGTTGCCCTGTTTTTCTTCTCGCGGAAATTCCGGTAATTTGGATCGAAACCAACACCTCTACCATCCCTGTCCATCCCAAATGTAGCTACCACCAATGAATTCCAAAATTACTTTACTCTCCTTAAATCCCGTCCAAAATTCCAACGAGAAAATCTTCCAAAATACCGCAAAATTTTCCCGCCAAAATAAAATTTAAATGAAAAGAAGGTCACCCCTTATCCAACCGCCGGGGGTGCGAATATCAATTGGGTGCCCCTTAGTAATTGGGTTACCCCTTATCCAAAGTGGGAGTCCGAATATCAAATGTCCTCCGGGGTGTTCCGAGCAACTTTTCGAGCCGATTTTTCCAACAATCTTTATTTCCAAAAAATACCTACAAACACACAAAACACCATAATAAGGACAAAAGCGAGTACTAACAATGCGAAACATTGAGAACAAATTAGACACATAAATGCGTCTATCATCGAACAGAGAAGAGAATATATTGGGAATTTTGTTGACTTTGGAAGACTACAGGGAAGAAAATAAACCGGAGATACTCTGTTTTCGAAGAATTGCTCGTGGATGCTGCTTGTTTAACGTTAGCATGGATGAGGACTCAACGTGTTAACTATGTCGAACATCAATAGATGCGTGAAACAACAAAGAAAGGAAATTATTCCCGGGATCAATAAAGAGAAGATATTCACATTTACTCGAGATTTGGAGGTGAAGTTGGCTATAAAAAGGCATTACAGGGTTCGAAGGATAGCGAGTGATAGGCGTGAAGAGTAGAGGGTTGGAGAGCATATTTCTCTCGCTCGAGCAGAAGAAGAAGAAGAAGAAGAAGAAGAAAAGAAAGACCACACTTGTAGTCCGTCGGTTAGAACATCATCAACGCTTTCTTCCAAGAACGACAGTTTTACATGACAGAACAAAACAATTGTTTTCTATAACGGTCATTGTAACAGCTTTGTAACGACCTTACAAATATTGCGAAACTCAATTTTCTTATCTTTTCACCTCTTGTAAGCACTTTTGAGTAATAAAAATGAATTTTGAGCGTGTTTACAATATGAGGAGTTAAACCCCTATACTTTGGGTCTATGGATGAATCCGAATTTCATACATGGGTGAATTTACTTTATTCTTTTATGACTTTTACACTTATTTTAAATTGATTTATGATTTGAATTAATTAGTTATTATTTTATTTGATGGGCCATGCTGGCTTAGATGTTTGATGTCCCATGCTTACGATTTATAACTAATATTTTGAGAATCTACCTTGGAAAAATAAGAGTCGATGTTATTTTATTTATTGAGCGATAATTGTTAAGAATAAATAATTGAGCCCTATGATATGAACTCGGTGGAATCCTAGTCCCAGTAACTCTCGCATTTATTATTTTCATTAAATCCTTAAATTTAATCTTCACAGGTCTTAGAGTTCGAATCTTATTACTACAACAACATCATTGAAAAATAATCATCAGTTGCACCTATTCATAGGATCGGTTCCCCTTTTCCTAGAGTTGGTTATACCAATAACACTAAATCGATCATACCATCTCAGGTAATTACTTAAGATCGGTTTCACTAATAAAAGTCATACCAATACAAAAGTCAGGCATTGTGAATAGTTTTACCAAGAACATAAACAAGTAATGAGCGGTTATACTAATCACACATATTGGTAGTTCAAAAGATATGCAATGAATCATAATACCAATAAGCCTAGTGATTTCCCTTTCGATTCACAAACCAAGTTTATGAACTACTTCCTTTAAACGAATGTAAAACATTGTTTCCTAGGATGAAATCTTCACCTCATACCCATACATAATCACAATAGCATTCAAACGATTATGTCGATGTCTTATATAAAAAGTTTAACGGTTTAAGCAATAAACCTTGTATTGTATTCTTTAATACTACTTCTAACTAGAGTATACTCATTCATGCTTGCAGCTTATATTTTCAATATGCACGACTTGAAAGATACGTTAGGGAATGAAACAGTTCAATTCAAATATCACTAACCTCAAGTGGAAGGATGATGTTGTCGTTGTAGCTCCTTACTTCTTCAATTCTTCAAGTCTTCGCAATACTTGTAAAGTCTCATATCCTAATACTTTCAAGCTAACTTATACGAAGTTGACTCTAGTACATAATCAAGCGACTATTTTAAATGAGTTTTGGTTCACTAAAATATGACAACCAAACTTGACATACCAACGCTTGGTGGGTTCAACCGAGCTATGCTCTAACAGACTTCGTTTGGGGATTCGTGAAGCCAGGTCTGACTATCTTTACCTTGATAGTTCGTGAATCCCAATCTTACTTTATGTTATCGAGGTTTTCGTAATCTCTTTTAAGCATGATAGATAGTAATCGAAAAGTTTTATTTGTCTCAAACTTTGTGATTCCTCAAGATAGATATCTAAAGAACGATCTTAGTTGATCTTTTGACGATTGTTCTTGAGAGGTAGTTAAGAATCTAGGATGCTCTTCGGGAGTCGTAAGTTCCGGATTCGTGAGGTTTGCTAGCTTGTACATTGCAAACATATTTCCACACCTTGATCTTTGATCTAAATTGAATCAAATGGGCTTATCTGTTAGAGGCATATTGGTATGAAAAGTCTTCACTTAGGCTGAAGAAACTCTTAGGATGTAAGGACGCCAGCTAAGGGAATCAAGCGAGAAGACCCTTGCGAGGTTCAAGAGACGTAAGTAGCGCGACTGTAACTGAATTGCTTGGAGGGTGGACTCGGTCTATATATATATATATATATATAACCCGATTGTTCAAGCTATTTTTCGTGTATATGTTTTTCAAGCTAGAATCGGGTCAAAAATGCATATATATAAACCGATTTGTTCCGGTGAAAATCCAAAATTTTAACATGGCCCTGATCGGTTTATGTTTGTCACAAAATATACCGATTTTCGGTGGCATTAAAACTGAATCGGGTTATACATACCTTCTAGAAGACGATCATGCCAAATTATTTCACGTTTTCCAAGAAAAATAGTCGTTAGGGACTTTCTCTATAAATAGAGACCTCACCCTTGGACCCCATTTGCCCCAAAATTGATCATTTTTTTCCCCCTCACTCCATATATTCCACAACTACTCATTTCATACATATACATACAAGAAATGGCATCGTTTGATTCCGCGGAAGATTTGACAATCACCAAAGCATGGTATGCGGAAAATCGACTTAGACGTCAATCCTCTGAAAGGGAGGATTCCACAACCTTTTGGGCTAGGGTACACAACAAATTCATCCAATAGTTTGGGAATCATAATGCAAGAAGTGTTCAACGAATCCAAGCTAGGCACCTAGTCATCGAAAAAGCGATACTTGCTTTTTTGGCTCTCCAACCTCGTATTTTTAACACTCGCCCCTTCACCTTGTCCATTGCACAATTTGTAAGTAATTTTGTGGTTTTTTTACGTAACCCATGTTGTTTTATCTTCCAATGAAACACCACTAACAAATGTAAGTTTGTTTTTGTGTTTTTGTAGCATGGAGTCGTGAAAGCGCGTTACTTGGAGGAAAAGGGGGAAGCACTCGCGTTCGATGCAAGATATCACTTCGTGGCAGAAAGAATCCCGTAGGATAACCCGGAATACTTGGATGTTGTATCGTCTTCGGAGGAGGAACATTGATGGTTTTAGAAGTTTTTGTATAGGTTTTGTGGGTAGACCTCTATGTAAACCATCACGAGACTATAACTCGTCCACTAGGGTCTCCTAGGGGTTTAAAGGCTTGATGCATGTACTAAATGCATTCTACAATAATAATGAAATGAATAAAAATTGGTAATGACAGGAAACAATCGGTTTATATATGTTATAAGTAAAATCGGATTACCAAAATCGGATTGTAAAACATGTCAACGTTAACCGATTATAAATGTCCTATGTTAATTCGTAAACACCAATCCATAATCGGTTTACATGTTAATGAACGTAAACCGATTCTGAGTACTGTTTACGAAAAAAAAATCAAATGTTTGATGTTTTGATGAACTCTCTAACATTAGTTAATTTCACATACAAAACAAAAGTAACCCCTAATACGATTAATTAGTGCTAATTATTCAGGGGTAAAATAGGTAGTTAGGTAAATATTTTGATAAGGGGTGGTATGTAGGTGATTTCTAATGACCTTTTTTGTCATCTAGCTATAGGCCCCAATTAATAGCTATAGGCCCCAATTTAGCTGTGCAAAAATACCAAAATTTCAAAAAAAAAAAAAAAAAAAAAAATCGCAAATAATCAAATTAAATCCCCATAATTCTGAATATCAATTTCAATCATGGATTGTAACACATATCATCTAAATCATCTAATATCAACCATCAATTTCATCAAAAAACTTAAAATCTAAAATTCTTACCCTAATTAATTTTGCTGACGGAATTGAACCAAACCACCCTCAAACGATTCCAATCTTGATGTTGATCAAACCCATAGAACGAATTGAAGAAAGGATGAAAATTTGAGATTGAATCAAACATGCAGTTCTTGGTGAAAAGAGAAATGAAGAAGAAACAAATAACAAATGGAAGGGGAATTTGTTGCTTTGAGTGGTTCAAATAAGTGGTCGCGAAATTATACAAACATGTCAAATCAATTAATTTTACTTTATTTTAAGCGTTGTTCCATTCAGCGAAAAGTAGAAAACTTTTTGGCACTGAACCATTCAGCGCAGTCTCGCTGTTTGATTATGCGACTAGCACACTAGATTAGCCCTTCCATACTTAGGAGGTTGTCCTAACTATCAATCTAGACGGTGGATTAGAAGATCGTAGGACTAAGCCTACACTCTATTTTACTAGAAAACATGTGATTTTGATTTTTGACAATCAGAACCAAGCAATAATATAGTATTATTTAGTTTGGTTTATTATCAAAAATAAAGTGAAAAAGGATAATACTGGAAGGATGAATGATACGATGCCAAGATGTGTCACTCTATGCGCCCACAAGATATGCATGTGGAGGTGGTAGTTAGAGCAACCACGTGCTCGACTAAAACCAAATTTTTAGTCGAAAAATGCAAATGCACGCTATCGAGTGGAGTAAAGACTAAATACTAGACTAAAAAACTAAAAACCAAACTATATTTGGTCTTTGGTTTAGTTATAGTCTTGCGTAATTTGACACTACGCCTGATTGGGGCGTAATCGTAATTTGCGTTTTGGTAATGAAACGTAATTTTAATGTACGCCCGATTGAAACAACTTTAGACTCACTTTGGGACGTAATTAACACTTGCGCCGATGTACAAAGCGGCACCTTAATATTGCGCCTCATTCGGGCGTAGTCACAAGTTACGTCTGACCGGCGTGATTTTAAAGTCCGCTTCGTAGTCGCGCAATTATTAGTACCGCTGTTGAATACATGGGGCGCAATTATAAATAATCGCTTTGTTATTACATGGGGCGCATTTATAAGTACCGCCCGTTCCTTCATTGTCTAAATCCAGAAACCCTAACAAGCTTGAGAAAGCATTGAGGCCCATAATCAGCCCATTAGTCGTCTTGGTGGATTTGTTCCCGTGACAACTGACAACCTACCTCTCATATTAATAGAATTGCATTTTGGAGGAAGTGATTTTGTTCGGCCAACCAAAAGCACTCTACATGAATTGGACTTATAATTCCACCTGCCTAGTGGGTTTGGTGTGTATTCGTTGAATGTTTCATAGTAGTATTGCGCCTCATTCAGGCGGAGTCCCCAAGTTACGTCCCATCAGGCGCAGTCCCAAGTTGCGCCACATCAGGCGTAATGTAGTATTTGCGTCCAATCAGCGTATTTCGTATTTGCGCCCCGTCGGTGCGAGTTCTGGATTACGTCTCTCCCGCAGGCGGTTTACAAATACGTTCCACACCAAACGCACTTTAGACTCACTCAACATCAGCGTAGAGATTAAAAATTGCGTCCAACCAAAACGTAATTAACAACTACGCCCCATCGACTTAACCATTCTAACTCCGCTCCACCAAATTTACTCCTCCAACATAGTGTCTCACCACGGGCTAAAACCATATCTTTAAATTTTTTTGATTTTTATTCTTTTGTTTTACTCGTCC
>JAJJWW010001723.1:0-41007 GCA_023531295.1 Papaver armeniacum | reverse complement strand
GCTCGTGGCCGACGTGGCTCTGCCCACGTCATCTTTTGTGGCGGGACGTGGCATCTGCCACGTCATCGTTTGTGCTGACGTGGCATCTGCCACGTCATCGCATGTACTGACGTGGCACCTTTTTTGCTGACGTGTCACGTTGGTGACGTGGCACCTCTGATGACGTGTCGGTGGTGACGTGGAACGCTTGTGTTGTGAAACTTTTTAGCCCATGGGCTTGTACATGGGGTGTTTGTTAGGCCTAGTTAGCCATTTTTGGGTAAACTATGGAAGCACCTTAGGCCCAATGAACACTCCTTAGCCACTAGCAAGGGTTTTGGAGGCATAAGTTAGCCCATTTATTTGTGAAGAATATTAGGGGTACAAACAGACTATTTGCACGGATATTCAATTGATTTATGAATTTCATTGAATGGTTGTGATTACAATTGATGGTCATGTTGAGCTTAGATATTTTGATGTCCCATGCTTTAGTTTTACACCCATTACTTTCAAAATCTACCTTAGGCGACGAATTAGAGTCATAAAACTTTGTCATTTGAGCTTTTATTTTTAGGGTTGATATCCGAACCATATGGTGAGGAAATTGGTGGATTCCTAGCCCCAGTCTGTCCATAATTTTCACAATACTTTATTGTTTGAAGTTTGCTATATTTTTAGTTTTAAAATTTATATCTAAAATCTGCTTTCACAAGTCTTGAACGAACTATTACTACAACGTCATTGAAAATATCATCAGTTAGGCTTTGCCAAACTCGGTTATAAAGTCTCTTTATAACCTTCTCAACCAATTCTCGTGCTCGGCATGCTTGTGATGCACATACCACTCGTAAGCGCGACTTGAAATCAAATCGGCAATCATTGCGTTGCGCTCAACTTGGACCGTGTCAATGTTCGATCAACTTGGCCTACGCAAATAAAGTAATGGTTGCGCTTTACTCAACTTGGCCTCTGCCAAGTTCGGAAATGGTTGCGCTACATTTATCTCAGCCATGTACTTAGCTTATTTGGATGCCTACATCAAAATAAATCATGCCAATCGAGTATTGCCTTGCTTAGTTCAACTTCATATCAATCGAGTCTTGCCTTGCCATCACCCCCATTGATCTGATTTTGGGAATTACAATGAGGGACAAGATTCCAACATGATTTATCCATTAAATAATAAACCAATCAAATAAATATGTCAAATATATGTTTTTTTACAAGAATGTGCACAAAATTAGACTCTATATTTTAACACCAGGCCTTGATTTCTAGAGTTTATTGTAATCTTTATTGTTCAACTTGAGAGAAAATACTTGGATAATTATTAGTGGCAATAACAAAACAAATCGACTCTTTATGTTATTGTAACTCCGAATGAGCTGACTTATTCATCGACATAACAAGAGAATCCTGTAGAAAAATATAATAAATCGATGATACGTGGTACGGATCTCGATGCTAATTAGGTAGAATGAAATATGTCACCGGCACGAATCTCGCAATTTTTTTCATATAAATGTCTTTAATTTATTTTGTTAGTTATAAGTTATATTTTTTGAACGGAAATGATTTGTGTGTCGAAAGACTTCTCCCGTAAAATCTTCCACAACACACATGTGGTGGGACCAAAAACCCACCCCCTATAATTCCTCAGTGATCCCTAAGAGCTGTGTGAGTGCAGGGACGGAGCCAGGATTTTTTCACAAGGGTCCGAAGATAAATAGGACAAACACAAACCATTACAACATATAAAACTTAAACCAAATCTATTTAAGATAAAAATTATCAAAATGTTTACCAATGTTGTTTAAGTTAAAAATGATCAAAATGTTACACGGCGTTCTTTTAAGTCTCGAAAAGCATCAATAATTGAGTCCATGCTAAACTTTTTAGAAAAAAATTTTCGATGTGCACAATCAAAGAGTCTCCAAGGAATTCATCACTCATTTTGCTGCGAAGTCTGGTCTTGATAATTTTTATTGCAAAAAAAACACGTTCTGCCGTTGCAGTAGAAACTGTAGGG
Source organism: Papaver armeniacum (assembly GCA_023531295.1). Classification (NCBI taxonomy): domain Eukaryota; kingdom Viridiplantae; phylum Streptophyta; class Magnoliopsida; order Ranunculales; family Papaveraceae; genus Papaver; species Papaver armeniacum. The sequence goes on along the minus strand of JAJJWW010001723.1, from coordinate 38,996 downwards.
TAAACACAAGTTCAATCTCTCGATGTATAAGAGAATATGTAACCGATTTTCCATTCTTCACCAACCATTCACACAAACTAGATATATTCTTCAATTTCTTGAACTCTTCAGAAGAAACAACATTATGCTCATAATGTTAAAGTTGTATCCTCAAGTGTAACTTTTCTTGTTCTGTGAAGTCCTTCGGATAAAACTTATACACCAATTTGCAAATATCATCACTTATAAATGGATTTTTCCCTTCACGAGGATCCAAAGCTGAACTAAGGATAAGTAACTCCATTGCTTCTTCGTTGAACCTGCTATTTATGTGACGACCCGGAAAATTTTTCCCTTCCAGTCGGCCGTGGAGTTCGGTCAACTGAAAAGTTCCAAATTCTCTGAGTGGACAACTGCATCAAACCAATGAATTTGTGCGAAAAATCCGTTTTAAACCACTTACACTCATAAATTTCCTTGGGCTTTGATGCAAGTTAAAAACCAACCAATCTTATCACTTTAAAGACTACACAAGATATCAAATCATGTAAAGATTATTAGCAAAAGAATAACTTCAGTAGTTCAAATAACTAGAGATGCAACTATAAAATAACAACATAATTTTTCGTAAATTGCACTTCATAGCTTTGTTTTCAAATAACTGTGCAGACTTCATTACAAAACGAAAATGAGTATTTCTTGGCTCATTTTAAAGAAGAAAACATAATCTTTCAGATAAAAATGGTAGGGAAAATCATTAAGTTTTATATCTGTGTCAAAGTGTTTCAGAAAGACAAGACAGAAATCATGTTTCTCAGAAAATTGCAGTTTCAACAGTCTATAATTAAAAATTTGTGTGAAATTTATTTCTCAATAAAATTAAACAAATTTGGTCTTGTTAGAGCAACCACAGTGGGCGAGTATAACCAAATTTTTGGTCAAAAATCGAGACACAGCGGACAGACTATCGATTAAAATCCGGACCAAAGACCAAATCCCATACTATATTTGATGCAGGACCAAGACCAAAACCAAATATAGTCGAGCGAACGTATAGTTACCGCCCCATTATCGAGCGAACGTATACTTAACGCCCCACATCCGGCGAACGTATACTAAACGCCCCATTTTTTTTTTTAATTTCTAAACTTAGTGGGGCGAGTGGTTATACCACCGCCCCATTCTTTGGTTTGTTTTGAATTTAGTGGGCGGGCATTATACCTCCGCCCCATTTTTTTTCTTTTTCTTTTCGCTTTATATCTCCGCCCCCACCGAGGGCGAACGTATAGTCCACGTCCCACACCGGGCGAACGTATAGTGTACGCTCCACCAAATTTAGTCTTTCACCCGTAACGTCACACATCAGACTAAACCCAAATTTTGGTCTTTTTTTTCCCTCTTTGGTCTTTGGTTATACTCGCACCACTGCAGTTGCTTTTAGAAAGATAAGAAAGTCCTCTTTAACCTAAAAATGATAAGCAAAATCAATAAGGTATGCAGCTGTGTGTAAAAGTCTCGACAAAGCAGGACAAGGATAATGTGTTTCAATGAAAATTCCAGTTTCGAAAGTGTTTATTTAGAAGTTCGTAGCAAATTTATTAGACCATGGAATTAGGTAAATCTTGTTTCCTTGGGAAGATAAGAGAACCCTCTTTAACATAAAAATCATAACCAGAAGAAATCAGTTATATAGCTAATTCGAAAAGTCTCAAACAAACATGACAGTAACCAAGTTCTTCGGAAATTACAGTTTTGGTAGTCTGCAATCAAAAATTTGTACAAAATTCACTATTCAACGGAATTTAACAAAATTAGTGTCGTTAGAAAGATGTGAGAGTTCTCTTAAACACAAAAATAATAATAAAAGGTTTTGAGGTACATATCTGTATGAAAATATCATTACAAAACAAGACAGCAGTGCCCCTTTTTAAGAAATTTAAGTTTTTTTTCTTAAACACATGATGTGCTATCTTAAAACTCTATCTAAGACTTGATTTTGACGAAAATTGGAACTTGAATGAATATCAAATACTACGTTTAACAAATTGATTAAATAACAACTTCATATCCATGTTAAGTTAATCATGGAGTTGAAATAAAATTAGGGAAAGTTGGAATCATGAAATCAATGAATTATAAGAATTAAAACCCAATCGAATTCAAAGCAAACCCATGGATAAATTTATATAATTAAGATGGTTCAAAACCAAATTAGAAGAAATTTCTAACTTTTCATAAACCCAAGATTTAAAACCATTAAGAATGAATTCGTTTATAAACATTTACAAATTCACCAAATAGAGTATCATAAGATTATGAAGAAGCATGAATCCCATTGAATACAAAATCAGAGAATCAAAATCATGATAAACAATTCAAAACAGTTTCAAGAAGAGTATTTCCCCCTACCTTTTGTGCAATAGAAACTCCAAAGCGACCAATCCGAATTAAACCACCAAACGGTTGTTAAATTAAGCTTCAAAATCAAGTTTTGTGATAGAATTTCTCTTTTGTTTCCTGTAGGAAGGAAGAGAAATCAAGAGCATAAGAAAAGAGCTGGTTCTGTAATGAAAATCAAGAGAAAATATTATTAAGGAAAACAAAAGTCTATAATGCCCTTTTTAAACTTAAAATCGACACATCGACTAGGTGAGTGTAATTTTTCTACAAATACGAGTAATAACAACTCGATTAACGTCCGGACACGCTATGGGAAGGCTCACCCAAAGAGAAATATAATTTTCTCAAGCAAAATCCAAGTGTTACTCCATCGAACACAATGACAACTAGATTTCACGCTCCACATTGCGCTACTTCTAGTCTTCCAATCAAAATAGATTGGGCTCGCACCCTAATTAAGAAAAAGAACGCGGGTATTACCATTTAGTTCTTCTAACTAAGAATCTATAGCGGCATTAAAAATATCCACACGATAGTGTTCCATAATCGTAAAAGTACTTGAATGATTACGAGCTTCTACTCCTCTAACTAATGGAAAATAGTTAGCATTTAAATCAGGAGTATCTATATTTTGAGCAACACAAAATGCAGTTACCTCAGCGATTAGTTTATCAGGGTCATCGTCTCTCAACTTTTGAAGCAATGTTTTAGTTGAGGAAACAAGTTTCATAGCATTTACAATATCTTGAGATTGGTATTGCAAAGCCTGCGAGAGTAAGTCAGTGATAGTCATGGTCTCCCTCATGAGATGCAAGATGAAAACAAACTCAAAAGTAGTCATATTTTCATAAGCCATGTATGCTAATGATCGCTGCGAAGCTTTAGTACCATCTTGAATGACGTTAAGCAAAACTTGAAAAGATGAAGTAAACTTATAAATCAAGCTAGAAACTGATCTAAAATGAGAACCCCAACGAGTATCCTCAGGTCATTGTGAATTACCTATCTTATTTAAACCGCTTCCAGTCTCAATTACATCGATAGATATTAAATATTCAATATTAGCAGCTTGAGCAATCATTCATTCATCTCTGTGCTTACAAGAAGCACCAAAATATTAATAAACATGTTTAGTTTTATGAAAAATTGATCGATCGGTATAACTTCTTTTGCTGCAGCTACTAACGCCAATTGTAATCTATGTGATAAACAATGAATATAATAAGCATATGGACAATCATTCATAGTCAAAGCTTGCAAACCATGCCACTCACCTTGCATAGTACTTGCGCCGTAATATCCTTGTCCTCGAATATTCTGAACATCCAGATCGTGTTGAGTTAACACTAAATATATTTGTTGCTTTAAGGTCAATACGGTTGTATCCAGAACATGAACAAGTCCAAAAAATCGCTCTTGTATCCTCCCATTCTTATCAACAAACCTAAGCACTATTGCCATTTGCTATTTTTTGGATTCATCACTAGCTTCATCAATGATAAGACAAAATTTTCTATTACCAATCTCTTCACGAATTTATTTTTTCACTTTTGTAGCAACCACATGTAGAATCTCCTTTTGAATATGCGGAGAAGTATAAGAAGCATTTTTTGGAGCTTTATTTAATACAACTGCTTCAACATCTTTATTATAAGAAGATAATATATCAATCATTTCAAGAAATTAAACTTCCACGATTCAGTGATCCTTGACTTTCATCTCGACCTCTTAACGCATAACCTTGAAATGTAGGCCAGCAAACTGCATCAATTGAGGTTTTGAGTCTCAACCTATTTTCAGCAATTTGTTGCGAAGTATAACTCTCGACTACTCTTTCTATATGTTGAGAATTATTCTTCAAGTCCTCTAATGATTTCACTGCATCCCCGTGAATTTTGCTGCGCATATGTTTTAAGAATTTGCATCTTTCTCCGTCATTAACTTTCTTCAGGTTCCGAACCCATTTCTTCTGAGTAAAGCATTCTTCGAAGCATTGTTGAAGGTTTAGTAAATAGATAGCTAAGGTAGACAAAAAGCTGCGTCCTTGCGAGGAGAGTATTCTAACCATGATGGAAATAAACTAAACCATGTATATAAAAAGGACGTTGGTTACGAAGGTTTCCGGATAGTGGATATGTTGAAAGCTTAGGTTGGTATGGACCGGCTTCAATGTATGCTCGTCTAATTTCATCTCGCTGGTTAACATCATATTCCCATATTTGAGAACGCAATCCTGGATCACGTTGCAAACCATTGATAATATTGATAATTGTACTGATAATTCTTCTTGAATAATTTAACGCTTGGTTGTCACCAATTGGAATCTCGTTACTTGGAACCTCATTATTTCTTATCGGAGAATTTATCGCTTGATCGTTAGCATTTGGAACCTTAGTAGTTCTAGTTGTAAATGATGAGCATGAAGTCTCGGGGTCGTCGGTAGGTTTTCTCTTGAAAAAATTAAACAGTGTAACACCTTGATTACCCTTCGTCTTTAACTTAAAAACAACAAAAATTCAATATTACATTAGCGGATACATGGATGAACTGTCTAACATAATTGATTGGATAAATTGACAACAAATATGCTTCATTTACACATAAACAATAAAACAAAAATTGGAATCTATAACAAAGCAAAACAAATTAAAGAACAGGCATATAGATTCTTACTTTTTTAGATACACCTTGAGGTCCTTGACCTTTATCCCCATCCATTTGTGATTTGTATGCAACGGTTCAATTTCTGTTGTACCTAAAATAAGTTAGATTAGTTCTTGACCTCTTGTACAGTGTTCAACAATCATAGAAACTTATAATTCAAAGACAATCCACTGAATTCAGAAAGTAATTAATCAATAAAAGATCCATCTAGACAAACAAACAACCCTAAATTTTAATTTTAAATATGAAACAAAAAAAATCTAGTGACTAGTCCAAAATTTATAAATTGAAATTTACATTCAATTCAATCATATCTAAAACCCAAATCAAACAAACCTAAATGTTAAATATGATATGATTCATGAAAGACAAAATTTAGTCTGCAATTTAAAATTTACACTTTATTATGGTTTTCCCTATTTCCCATCCCTATTTTTCCTATTTCCCATCCCCTTCACAATTTCTAAAACCAGTTTTTTTTTTTTAATTATGAATTTTCCTATGTACCACCCATAAAGGTCAATTGACTTTGATTATGATTATTATCATTTTTATTTGTGTTCTTCTTCGTCAATTACCAACTAAAAAATATCAAGTTATAAACCCTAGGTTAGATTATTTTTTTTCCCATAGGCAACCCTAGCTAAGATTCCTATTAATCTGACATTCAAAACATTACAATTAGGTTAAGTTTTTACCCCGTTCGGAGATTTTGATTTAACATTCCTCATTTTCTTAGGAAGCATCGTTTAGATGCAAAACCAAAAATCAAAAGCAAAAATTAAAAAGGAAATAGGATTTTGTGAGCAAATGTGTGCACAGCTCCACGCCATTAATTGCAATGCTTGTTTTTAGTTTTGTCACCCTCCGAAAATAGCAAATGTGTGCACAACTCCTAAATTTCTTGTGAGGTGTTTCTTGAATAAGTACTCATACCGAATTGATCCAGGGACCGATCAAAGCTTAATCACAATCTCCCACGATAATGTTCAGATGTAGTGAGGTTAACATACGGAATTGACAAGGTGTTAACCACTGATTATATTTATATTTTTTTCATTTCCCATTACGTTGGATTTTTTTTATTTGATAAACCCCATTACAGTGGATTGGTTGGGGTTTTAGTTTATGGCTGATAGCTTGCAAGTGGTAGGCACTGTTTGTGATTGAAGGTGTAAAAATGTGCCTTGTCATGGCAGTGCCGACAATCCATATCAAAACAATTGTTTTATGGAGATGGGGATAGAAGAAGTTGTCGGCGGTGAGATTGAGAAGAAGAGCGACGTTGTACCTTACTAGGTTTTTTTTGTTTCGTTGTTAGATAATTTTATTATTGGGTGAAAATAAAAAGTCAAACGGATGGTATTTAGCATATATGAAAATATATATGGGTGGTACTTAGGATTATTGGGGATGGGAATTAATGTGGATGGGAAATAGGAAAAGTGGGATGGGAAATAGGTAAAACCTTTATTATTTAGAAACATGCTCTAAGTTAGGTGGTAATATCCACCTGTTGGAACGACAATAAACTAAGCCGTGCACTTCCGTTGAGGTTGGAAATGAAGTTGCAGAACTATATCCAGTGTCACAACTAGTTGGACTAAAAACGGGACCTCTGCGATTTGTCTTGGCCACTTTCTTTAATTTGTTAAGAGGTCATGTTTATTTGCTTAGAGCGAGGTTAAGTTCATGTTATTTTTGTCGGTTATCGTCCAATCCCTACTTTCTGAAATGGCATACATTATATCTTACGAGTATAAAAGCATTTATGCGGTATATATATATATATACTCTTAAATTTAGAAAAAGATCATAGCAGAGAGTTTTAACCAGAGAAGAAAAAATGAATGTTTGCTATGTGAAGTGAGAAACAATGAGATGTCGGAGCACACTAAACAGTCCACAAAGTAGCAGTGGTCAGAAGATTACTATTTATATATTCAAAATTTTCTTGCTATTATCGGTGAACAATATTAGCATTTGTACATTTTTTTGTTTCATTTTTGTCATGGTTTTTTTTCCTAAACTGGTTTTTATTTCTAAAATCAGACGGCGAGTTTTCATATTTATTTATTTTCTCAAATTGTAACTAAAAAATACAGGTTGATTTTAGAATTGTAACAACATTGTCGTTCTCCCCAGTTGACATGGTCATTTGTTTTTGGATGTTGCATTGCTTTATTGTCTACTTACCTATTATTTTCATGGATGAGAAGCTTATAAATTTGAAACCATTATCCAAGAAAATTTTGGCCACCATAGTGTGCCACCCCTCACTTCTGGTTCCAGAGAACCTACTGTCCTGGTACCGACCTCTCAAATACTCATGAATCAAATGCTTGGTTTCAGCACGAGTAGTAACAAGCTTTGCTAGTTAAGCCGAAGAAAGATACAACAATAGGCCATGGGAAAAAGAATAATCAAGTATCTTGGGAAATGATGATTTTATAAACAGTCCATCGTTGTTTAAGAATAAATTCTGGCGAGAAAGGGGTTCTTGGGGCCTAAAATCTGTTGGTGTTTGTTACAAAATTACCCTTTCCCATTATAACCTAATTACTACCTAAATCGGATTCTCTTCATTTCATCTCTTTCTCTTCTTCTTCTCCTCCACAACCTTACGATCACTCCCCACCACCACCAAAACTCGGAAATTCGTTAAAATCGTGATTCGAGTTGGGAAAAGAATAATCCAGGATCATAATGTTTTAATGCTTCCTGAAAAAAACCGGAACTTTAATATAAATTCTGGCGATGGGAAGATGAAATTTTTGGAGAAGGAGAACAAAACTCTTTTCAAGCCACCGGAAGTTTCAACTTCAACTAAGCAATGTTAAAGGGGTGAGCCTCCAAAAGGACCCCAGCAGATGCCAAACTGAACACTCTCCCGTCTTTGTTATTTATTCAAGTGTGTAAAGGATCTCATTTTCTTTTTTGGCTAAAAAGCTTCGTGTTCAATGATGGAAATGCAAAAGTTCGAATATTAATCATGATAAAGTTACCATCTCTCGGTGAGAGCCCAGAATTGAAATGGGCCATCGAGGGATTCGAATTTTCTTTCGAGAAAATTGAGAAAGACATCTGTTTTAATGTAGAAGTTAAGGGATGGATTATGGAAGACTTTGGTGTTTGAGAAATCAACAGGAAATTTCTGGATAAGAGTGATACAGGAGAAGTTGATTTCTTTGGGTAGAAAACCTGATGGGAAAAATGAATAATTACTCCTCTCCTCCCCACTATTAGTCCAGGATCATAATGTTTATTAATTGAAAAATTATAAAACAACTAGGTCATCTAATAGTGGGACTAGAGTGAAGTATAAGGATGCACAAGCCAAGATAAAGGCCGAAAAGTGCCCGTGGTGGTGAAGGTGGTCCCGTGGTGAAGGTCTGGTAAGGTAGTGTTCCAAAACAATGAATGCTTTCCTAGTTCATTTGTTTATGTTGTGGTGGACAAATGTTTAAGTTAATGGTGTGGACAAATGTTTTTTTATGGTTTATGGACATGTTTCCAAAAATGATTTCTAGTTGTTGAATGAATGGTTTGTTTAGCTATATAAAGTGTCGTATTACAGGATGGTTTTTTATTACTGTTGTGAAACAAATACTTCATTAACAAAATTGTGTAGCTGATTCCTATCACACCGGCCATTTAAATCATGTAAGAGATGGTAATTTGTAAATTTACATTATTATGCCAAGCCATCCGTCGCAAAATGGAAGTCGTTTAAGAATCAAATTCTGGCGAGAGAAAAAAGGGTTCTTGCTTCATTTTCAAAACCAAATTTTTTGGATCAAAACTCATAACTCGATATTTTTTGAAAATTTTAATCTTTTTTAACCTACGATAATTACCTAAGCAATGTTAAAGGGGGGTGGCAATAATGACCTGTCTTACACTCTCCGAAAGGATCTCATTGGCTAAAAAAAGGAAATGCAAAAGAGGGTAGAGCCCAGAATTGAAATGGGCTTACAGTTACAAAGGAGAGAACTAGATGCTTATCAACTTTAAAGCTTAGAAAGTAGGTCAGGTGGGGACTTGGGGAGTCACAAAGATATTGTCAGAGAAAAATACAAGTCTCCAGTAAAGCAAATTCACACAAGTGGAAAGCAGGAAACCCAAGGCCTTAAAACCTCAGAATAAACTCCACTCAGGTCTGCCAAAAACTTAACAGAAAAAAAGATAAGAGGTTGCAACAGAAAAATTGATAAACCTAGTCCAGGAGCAGGTAATAAGAACCAGAGTAAAATATCGGCGCAAGCAAATGTTAATTTAGACATAAAACTTAAATCTCCAAGGAAATATTTAAACAAGAAAGTGCAAAACAAGAATTAAAATAGCAGGTAAACCAACCAGTAATGTTATTGTAACTGTTACTAAGCAAGCAAGCTAAAAGGTTCCCAATAGAAATAGAGGTTATAAGTCTCCATTCAGGTCACAGCAAGCAAGCTAAAAGGTTGCAACAGAATATGAAAACCTTGACAAAGAACAAGTAACAGGAATCAGAGAGTTAAAATTTAAGCAGTAGGATTATAGAGCTAGCAAAGTAATTACAACAAGAGCAGACTACAAAGTAGAGAGTAACAACCAATGTAACCTCAACCTGTAATGCAGCTGTAACATGTAAATTACAGCATCACCGTCAGGCTAAGAATTTAAAAACTAGTATGGCCAAGAAGTAAGAAATATAGATGATACTTTAGCTTAAAAATAAGAAGAGAGAAAAGGAAAAAGACTCATGACAAAAACCACTACTAGAAAAAGAAAATCTCAAGACAGCTACAATCAACCACAAACAAAGTACAGTGCCAAACAAATGCTAAACTAAAATCCAAACTAAGCGGGAGGCAAAAGTAAAGGAAAACCAACAACAAAAGAAGAGAGGTCATTGGCTCCGGTGACTGTCCATCCAGAAATTTAATCAAATCCCCTGATTAGGTTCTGAAACTAAGCCTCGACCATTCAGAAATCCAGTTGGTTATGGAAGTGCCTAACAGAGAAAGGTATTTAACGCATGCCAAACAACCCGGGTCAGTACCAAAATGTTGGAGTATCTTACCTCAGTTAAACAGCCCAGTACCGGCAATTGGAATATCTTAATTAGTGCCAGTCCAGTACCAGACATTAATAACATGTCTTACCTCAGTTGACACTTGACAGTGACGTCTTTTCTAGTTTCAGGCAGCATCTCCAATTTATTAAAGCTAGTCTATCATTGACAAGCACAACGTCATGTGTACATTTCCATAAAAACAAAAAGGCTTTCATTCTAGAATATATGCAATGAAAATGCAGGAGCAATTGATGGACTGGTTAACAAAAAGGGATTCGGAACTTTTCTTTGAATTTCTTGGAGTCAATATCAACAGCAGCAAGGTTACAATAACATCAATTTATAGGCGGAAGTCAAGGCATTCCAATTAAAAGACATTCTTAAATATGTCTAGTGGTTCTGGATGCCTAGAATTATCTGACCTAGTATATAACAGAAGGTCAACAGTATAAGCATTCTCAGATAGTGGTTTACTAAAATGGACAAATTCTGTGGTTAATCTGATTGATTTATTTCTGCGTAAGAAAAGAGTAAGCAAAGCCAAACCACAAAACCGAGTAAATCAAACGTTTTTATACCTAAAATTCGATCATGGTTCAACTTGAAATAACCGCTACCTGTAACTTTATAGTTGAATGATTGATTTAGATGTTTAACAGAACACAACAAGTATGTTATGCAAATAACGCACCATATGAATCCACTGAAAGTGAAGTAACTGCATTCTTATCAACAGGATGTATGTATTCAGCGCTAGAGATAGTCAAAACAGTTCCCCAGATAATATTTCAAAACAGAAAACTGTTGGTACTAACCAAAGTTAAAACAAACACAAAATACCTAAGTCAAATCCTATAACTTCTTATTTTACAGAATCCTTCCAATTTTCAAAGCTCTTTTTCTTTACACAAAATACCTATGTCACCTACGAAAATGACCAGGCAAACTTATCATTATGATATAAAAGGGTTTAGTGACTACAAAGCTCTTATGAATATCAAGAAATCTCTAAACAACCCTTACGAGTTAAGTTCATGGGAAACAAATACAGACTGTTGGCGGTGGATGTAGTCAAATGTGATCTCAATACCAACCGTATCACCGAGTTCAGCTTGTTTCAAAGAACCACAGTAGGTGGACTCTCTGGCCAAATTCCATCCTCAGTAGGTGATCTTCCTTACCTTGAAAGAGTAACTTTCCGGAAATTTAGGAATATCACCGGTATAATCCCACAGTCTATCACAAAGTTAAAGCATCTCATTTCACTAGACCTCACCTATTTGAGTCTCTCAGGTCCAGTTCCCAACTTCCTTAACCAGCTCACTACCCTCACTTACCTTGATCTCTCTTTCAATCAATTCACAGGTTCTATTCCGCCCAACCTCTCGGAACTTAATTTAAAAAATACCATGCTATGAGGATATTTCTTGCAAATCTTCTGAAGTTCCAGCATAATTACCAAACTTTGGCGAAACTAAGCTCTCCAAGTAAGTCACTGTTCCAAGCCAATTTGGAACACCAGTGACCTCAAGCACTCTTGCACTGTTATGTTTTGTATCATACGAAACCAAAGTCTTCTGATCCCCATCCTTCTCCAATAGAAACTCACCATTCTTTAGCATATGTATTGGTATAACGGGTAAGTCATCCTTAACCTCAAGTAATTTGTTGGTAACAACGGTAAACAACTTGGTCCATGATTCTCTAACTCCATAATCTTTCATCACCCACACATCAAGACAGCGCTCACCCCACTCCAACTTGGTCCATGACAAACAAGGATAGGTCATTTCCCAGCACACAGATCTTAAATTTTGGAAAACAGCGTCGATCAAAATCTTTGGGTTTTTGCATTGAATGTCTCTGTAATTTCAAAAGAAAGAATTTCAAAAGAAAGATAAGAACATATATTGTATTCAATAATTTTCCATGAATTCGAGCGCAAGGAATACAAGTTCACCTCCGTGGTCACACTACGGCTCCCAGGATCTAAAGTGTAGGAAGTCATGACAAACTTGTAATCGTCATTGTTAGAGTCATAACCTAACCCACATACTAAACTCCATTTCTTTTGATTCCCCTCAATTTTGGATGAATAACATGATTCTGGTTTTGATACTTTCCTATATTCATTAGTAGTTGGATTCCAAAAGCAAATAACAGCATCATCAACATCTAAACAAACAAAACCATTACAAGAACCTACACAGGTGCTTGATGATAAAGAATTCCTTTCTTTAGCATATTTGAGATGAATTTTGATAAAATCAGGATTGCTAAATAACTTAACCCAAGATTTGCATACACACCTGAATCGTTGTATGGATTTTGATAAGATGTCAGCTATGATTTCTTCGGGGAGATAGCGTGACATTGTTCTTCTGATTTCTAGGGTTTATTGTGATTTTTGGTGTTCAAATGAGAGACCGAACATTTGGCTAGTGAGCAGTGAGAATAGAACACATTGATCCGTTTTATCATTGTAACTTGGGCCGGGCTGACCGATTCACCAACATAAAACCGTGCTCCTTTCTGACGGGCAGGGTAACCGGAGTTATGGGGCCAACTTCTCCGTGGGGAGATTTATGCTATGGAGTCAATAAGGCACCGTGCCATGTTTACGTGCTGAGACTTTCGGGTGTTGTTCATGTTATTTTTGTTAGACATCATCTGATTCTTATTCTAAGGAAAATTCAATCATTATTATGACTTATAAACATAAGAGCATCTAAACTTAACATATACTTATTTTTTGATTTAGAAACAGATGATACGAGGATAAATAAAAACACTTTAGTTGAGAGCATCTAAACTCCAAAGAAGAATATGAGAGTAGTAACGTGAGATGTTAGAGTGCACTAAAACTACAAAGTCGCAAATACAAGGACTGGAAATGGGTTTAAATAGGTTAGAATAGTATAGACATGGTTAGTTTTCATGTAGAGAAAGATTGTCAAACCATCCGCCTAAGTTTTTATAGGATCTTTATAGGATCAAAGAAAAGATCGGTTAGAAAGGGTAATTAAGTATTTAGGTAACAAATATTTGCTTGTATGTGTACTTGATGTTTTATTTTTAAGGAAAAATAAACAAGATTTCACTCTGTAAAATCAAAGTGGACCAAGAAATTGGTATCGGTTTTACAAATCTAACATTACGAGGAAGTGTTTCATTATTATCAAATCACTTGGTATTATGTTTCGGATCTTACTTCGCTTTAGTGTTAATTAATTTAGTCTTGCTTTCACTTTAATATGTCTTAACATGTTGTTTTCAAATGTGGATTTGCTTTGTTTTATTCCTTACTTACTTTAAACTTATTTTCATTTTACTAAGTCTTATTTATTGTCTTCTTCGCAACAATAAAACTATAATGTCGAAATTGAAGATTCAGAAATGGTATCAGAGACATTTATGAAGTTTAAGTTTCTGATCATAAAAGTTCATGAAATAGGAAACTTAAAAGAATTTTTTTCATGGATACTAATGGGGCGCCGATTTGTTAAAGGGTAGTTCTAAAATCCATATAAGACAAAATATCACTTTACCTATGGATTGGTACACCCTTAGGAAAATTGGCACCCCCTTTTAGGAAAATTATTATTCTTATTCTATATTTTTACGTTGTTTTCCATCTCGTCCCATGGTTGTTTTACCCATTGAAACTTTCAAGTCTATTAGAGGTTATCATTGTGGAGATCCGCTTTCTTTTTACCTGATCATCATATGTACATAAGGTTTTAATCATGTCACCTACAATCTAGAAGCTCAACAACTCATTAAGGGAACCAATCAACTGGCAATAGTACCCAACAATCGCATGTTTCTCGGATGGCTTATATTTTGTGAAAGGAAAGGTCATTACTCTAAATAATTTTGTTGTGCCCAAGTGATATCGGGTATGATGATAACATCCACAAGTTGGAATAACATGGACTATTGGAGTGCAATAAAAACAACAACTGCGTATTTTGTAAGTTTTTATGGGTGTTATAAGCCAAATATCGCATCACCCATTAAATACGTATTCGATTTTGGAAAAATGTTTGGAGAAAAAGATATAGCCACTTTTTCATGTGGAGATTTTTTTTTTCAAGTTAATCACTTTTCATGTGGAGATGAAAAAAATGTCAACTTATTCGCATACGTTTCTATAAGATCTATAAACAATGAAGCATAACACCTTTAAGTAGTTAGATTTCCAGAAAATTTGCAATGAAAAATAAACAAGATTTCGTTCTCTAAAGTCAAATTGTATAACTTTTTAAAAGAAAATTAGTTTTTGCCAATTGAAATTGTAAGTATTTTTCAAATATTGTTTAACTTCATTGTTTAGTAACACTGTTCTTACTTTCAGAAAATTCAAAGCCATTATCCAAGAAAATTATGAAGTTCAAGTTGCTAATTGGAATTTTTGAATTCAGGTTAGCTTGAAGACGGAAACTTTCACAATTCATGTTGTATAATTGGCCATATTTTTTATTTTTTATTTTTTTGATAAAAAGAGAAGATATATTGAAGAAAAAGAATTTACAAGTATTCTACCAGCGACAGATTAATAAAAAAGCATAAAATAAAAAGATAAATCAAAACCAAACAAAGAGAGCATCCCAATTATTGAGTACTGAGCTAGTAATAAGATTCAAGTGCACTCTTTTACCAGATGCACTATCCCAAGCCAAGACCAAGGATTTCACTTTTATACCCAAATTAGCCTCTGTTTTGAAGGTGTAATTCTACTCAAAAATACGATTGTTTCTTTCTGTCCAATTGTGTATAATTGGTCATAGTAGGATGCTACCCTTCAATTGTACGTCCAGTACAGTGGTCAAGTTATATATGAGGTAATGATACTAAAGACATGATTTCAAGAACTCTTATGTACCTAATTCTTTGCTGATAAAAAGAAAAAAGAAAAGAAGAAATGTAATGTAAATTTAAAAGTTGAGGGGTAAAATACTATTTAGACCAACCACCCTAAGGAGGATTTTACTGCAGAATATGAGAAGGTGTTGCATGAACCTATTAATTACCATGCTTCAAGAGAGAATAAACAATGCCTACAAGTCGACAAGTAACACTCACACTCAACCTGTCTCGGCCACTTTCTCTAATTTGTTAACGAGGTCATATATGAGACTCATATTATCTTTATTGAAGATCATCCAATTTTTACTTTTAGAATTGCCAGAACATTATAACTTATGAGTGTAAAAACATTCAAGTTGTACATATATTTAATTATTAAAAAAAATATTATAATATAAAGATATTTTATTAGTTAAGAGAATATGAACAGGTTGGAGAAATGTCAAAGGTTTTTACTTAAATGAGAAAAAATATTAGATACTAGAGTAAACTAAATAAACAACTCCGATTTTAGGTTCATGAGCTGGTTATAATACCTAAAAACTTTATGCTTTGAATCGGGCATGTCGAGTGTTGAGGAATATTTCATTGGTAGAATAACAAAGATGAAATACTTCATTCGTTGAGTAACGAAGATGAAGCTTCTTTTTCAAATTGAGTATAGATATCTGATTTCTCATACAAGTTTCTATAGGACATACTACCAAACATCGTGGCAACAACAAAATTTTGATATTTGACAATTTTATCAGCAGATTTTACATCTAAATGTTTTCTTTGGTATCAGGGTGTATGCATTTTCTTTTTTGATTTTATTTGAGAAAATTTCCATGATAAACTACTAAACATATTTCGATGAAGTATTTATTTCCTTTTACAAAGTTACCAACTGAAGTGCTAATTCAAATCTTGCTTTGCTTTATTCATTTTACATGTATATCATTTTATTCACAATCATTCAACAAAGTTAATGAAGCTCAAAACTAAAAACCATTATCCATAATGAAGTTCGAATTGCTAACCTAAAGATTTCAAATCATGTTAAGTTGAAAATGAAAACTAAGAAGACTACTTTCATCTTGTGTAATTGGCCACATTAGTATGCCACCTTTCATCTCGGTGTAGAGGTCCTAGATCTTAAACTTTAGTACTGATTTCTCAGATACTCATGAATCAAAATGTTTACTATCATCGTGAGCCATAACAAACATTAATAATTTAACGAAATTAAAAATCCTGATAGACGGTGAAACCTTAGATGTGTATAACCATATTCCAACGATCAACATACATGATATTCTTTCGGAAATACACCATGAAAGTATAAGAGAATTCATAGTTTTACTCAATCCAAATCCAATGAAAAAAAAACATCACACTTACAACATATTACAATTGTAGTTTAGATTACGCTGTAGAATAACTGTGTACCCGACCTGACTCAAATATTCATGGACCAGATCATGAATCGTATCTCACGTCAATTACCGAAAAAAAGTAAAACAAGTTGTTAGAGCATTTCTCGGTTGAACCCACCAAGTGTTGGTATGTCAAGTTTGATTATCATATTTTAGTTCCAAAACTCGAAGTTGTTTGATTAGATTACTACTATAGTCAAATTCGTTAGGTTCGACTAGGAACAAAGGAAATGGTAAGAATCGCTCTTGTTACTCTGAAGAAGCAGAAGACGTATCGGCATCAACGAACATACCATCTGTTGCATCCCCTCTTGAATAAACCATTCTGGGTCTCCCCTTATAGTTCAGTTGTGTGCCTTAATAATTCAGACATGCTGTAATTGGGTGAGTTGTGGACCGTTGATGGCTTGCCACGCGTCTGTCACCGATTCAGTATGTTAGGGTTTAATTATTTGTCGAATAAATGTGTAAGAGGGTTATCTAAACATGACACCTGAATTCTGTTTTGGAATAAAATGTATTTGGCTGCGCCTCTGGCACAGATTTAAGCTTGAATCATTGATTCAAGAGGTGATTCTTCACCATTCTACCCATATCTACTTGTTAATTTGTTGTAGGGATACAACAACTGGCATCAGAGCCGTTCAATCCACCCAATTTTTTTTTCCGATGACTCTCAAAGAAGTTTCCGATAGAACTGATGCTAACACCGTTGCTATCACTCAACTCCGTTCGGAATTCCAATATCTTTCCACAGATCTTTCTTCTCAGATCGAGACAGTCAAAACCAGCTTCAAGGAGGCTTTATAAGAAAATAATCGAAATCTCATCGCCCTATTCGCTCGACCTGTGAATAATCATCGTTCGGAGGATCCCGAAGATTCAAATAATAATAACTAGTTTCGATCTCATTCAAGTAATAATCATCGTCTTCCAAAGCTTGATTTTCCCCATTTTGATGGTATTAATCCTAGAGGTTGGCTACAGAAGAGCGAAAGATATTTTCAATTGAATGACATTGAGGAACACAAGAAAGTTGATATTGCTACAATTTATTTAGAAGGAAAAGCAGAAAAATTGTTTCTCAATTTTCAGGTGAATCGACACGTATTACTTGGGCTGACTTAGCTAGACACTTATATGCTCGATTTGAGAATCCAATAGAAGAAAACTTTGTAGGAAGTTTCAATAAATTGGTTCAAACCACCACAGTTGATGAATACTATGAGGAATTTGAATCTCTTAAAGCCTTAATGTTGGATATGAACCCTACACTTACAGAAACTTATTTTGTAATGAGTTTTCTTAGTGGCCTAAAGGATGAGATAGGAAAATCTGTGTTTATGTTTCACCCACAAACATTAGATTGCTGCTTTTTCTTTAGCTAGACTACAAGAGCAGAAACTCAGTTCAGTCACCCACCTCCCTAAATCTTATACTAAACCCTTTAATCTACCCTTCAGCTCAACCAAGCCATACCAATTTCATAATTCCTCTCCTAGGCCAGCTCCTACTTCTCCTAAGTCTTCTTCTATGACTCCCAAATCTTCCTTTCAAAACCATACCAAACCTACACCCACCACTCCAACAATCAAAAAACTGACCCAGGGAGAGATGAACAAAAGAAGAGCTCAAGGTTTATGTTACAATTGTGATGATGTGTATAGGCAAGGTCATTTTTGTAAAGGCAGGCAAAAGATCTTTATGATCCAGGTTGACAATTCTGATTCACAAGATACTGAGGAGGAGGAAGACATCTTTGAAGAAGCTGTGGATTCACCAGTTCAGCCTGATATGGAGATTTCATTACATGCTTTGATTGGCCATGCCACTGGTGATACTATTAGAATCCCTGGAATCCTTAATAGTCACAAAGTCTCTATACTCATTGATTCAGGTAGCACCACAAGTTTTATTGACAGTGCATTGGCTACTTCCCTCCAGTGAAGCATTGATTCAACTACCCCAATGAAAGTCACTATTACAAATGGAGAACACACAATCAGCAATGGAATTTGCCCACACCTACAATGGAGCATGCAGGGCCATAATTTTGTTGAGAATATGAGACTTTTACCATTGGGAGGCTGTGATATTGTCTTGGGTGTAGACTGGCTCAAGATATTAGGTGATGTTCTTTTTAATTTTTCAAAATTAAACATTTCATTTAAGTATAAAGGTAAGAAAATCACCTTACAGGGTGTGGGGCAACATACTTCTTTACTTCAGATGAGTGGTGCTGATAGGTGTAGAATACACCTAATTTACTATCTAGTAGTTTATGCTTTCTTTGCTATTTTTCTTGTAAATTATGTATTTTACGCTTGTTTTGAGTTTTATAGCTACTTTGGAGTCGCACGGAGGAAAGAAGAAGAAATCACCCAATTTAAGTCAAAAGGGCAAAAAGGTCATTTTACGGGCGAACACAATCCGGGAGCCCGTAGTGGTTAAGGGCTCTCATTCGGGGTACCCCTTATCAATCGGCGATGGGTGTTATTAACCTTTGGGTAGCCCTTATCCGAGAGGATGGTCATCTTGGGTAGCACCCAATTGGGTCGGTCTAACAGTGCCGAGGATCAAACTTGGGCCGGATCAGGTATAACTATAATGAACCTAAAATTGATTTCTCAATCATTGAGAAAAGCTGAAAACGAGAGAGACCCAGAGACTCAGGAGGAAAATGAGATCGAGAACTAAATGAGGCGTTCTTTCTTTGAGTAAATCGAGAAACATTGGTGAAAAAACAATGGGTTTCTTGGTGTAGATCGAGAAATTGGAGATGGTGATTTGAGAAGCGAGTTGGGAGAAGAGATAGAGATCTCGAGAGATGGAGAGAAGAAGTGGCGCCTGATACAGTGCCGTCGAACTCGATGAATGAGAAGAGATTGATTGAGATGAGTTTCTTTTGTGGGGTTGAATGTCGGTGATGGAGCGATTGCAGAACGGGTTGGTGGTAATTGTTGAAATTGATTTCAAATTGGTGATATGAAGAACACTGAGAAGATATAGAGATTGATATGCAGAGGGAAGAATTGAATCGAGACTATGAAAAGGGGAGCGAGAATACGGCATAAATCGAGAACAAAGAGAAGATAAAGCCGAACCAAGTATGGGATTGCTTTGCAATGGTGTGGTGGTGCGAGGTGTTGAAACCGATTGAGCCTGGTGGAAGCTGTTGGTTGAGTGCGGGTTTGAGTTAAGGTGATGCTCTATGGAGTTGGCTGCGAGGTGGAAGCTAGTCTTTGGTACACGGGAGGCGAGGCATTGGAGCTTGTGGCGATCGACCAAGGGAAGGAGCAGGGGCTACCAGAAATGATATTGCAGATTTTAGTTGGTGGTGTCAGGTGGTGTTGCAGATGAGCTGAAGCTGTTGGAGCTGGATGGTGAATGGAGTGGTAACATTGGCAGGGCTGTACCATGGTGCTAGTCGAGACCCGAAAGGAAAGATGGAGTTAATGGGTGCAGCAATGCAAAAGGGTTGAGCTTGTGCAATGCACTGGGTGAGTCTTTGCTCTAGTGGTGCTAAATGATTGCAGGCTGGTTGATGAGTTACAAGATGTTGTGACCAAGGGATTGCATGAATGGTGCGGCTCATCATTACGGTGGAGTTGTGAATTGTGTGCACAATCATGGCGAGAATGGGAACTTCTAATGAGCTTGGTGATCTTTGAACTTAGTGAATTGTCACTAGTGTTGAATGCGAGATGAAGGAATGTGGTGTTGCGGGACCGAGGAGAAGGAATAGGTGTTGCGGGGATGTGTGTTGCCAATGTCGGGAATTTGGTTGTGTTAATTCACGGGTTACGGTGCTATATGTGTGTGGTTTGAGTGATCTTTGTTAGGTGGCTTGTCCGAGTTGCCGTAAACAAGTGCGAAAGAGGCTGATTGAATGGTTTGGAACTCTTGAGACTACTGTTGTGAAATGATCTTTGAAAAAGGTGAAGCTAAGGGCTAGGAATGAACTAAAGACTATTGGTAGTTGTCTTTGGTAGAAAATGAGCGTGGTGGTGCTTGGTATAGCGGAATGGAGATGGCTTTGAACGAGTTGCGGTGCAGTATTGCTTAGCGGCCAGCGGATGGAGTGAATTATTGGCAATGGTGTTGAATGGCTTGGAGAAGGCAATACGGGGAAGCGATTATGGTTCGGGGAGGAGGAATTGATGCTTTGGTAGCCGGGGCCATGATGGCGGCAATGTCGGCTATGATGCACAAGGATGGTCTTTGCAATAAGTAGGCACTGGCAAGTAGCTTTGGCTAATACCAATCAATAGAGTTAGCTATTGACTCGGTTACGACTTCGGTTTGACTCAATTGACTCTATTCCCTTGACTGTGACTAACGGTTTGGTGATGGTCGACTTTTGACCGTTAGTCTAAGCGGTGGGCCGGATGGAATATTCTCTCGGCGACAAAATTTTCAAAGGCCGTGGTGACGTTTTAGAAATTCCGGCCACAATCCCGATTTTCCGGCGAGCAAAATTCGAGAATTTTCTATGGACCTCTCTCATGGGTGTGAAGACTTGGGCTTGGAATTGGATGGAGAATGGACTCAAATTTGGAAAGAGAAGGTGGAAGAGTTGAGAAAAGCTTGGATTTGGAAATTGAATTGCAAAAGGAAAAGGATTCTACTCCTTAGAAGATTTGGAGAATTTTGAAGCCTATAAATAGAGAAGTTTTCTACAACTTCTAGACACACATCTCTACACACAATTCTTTTCTTTTTCTTATTCTTTGTGTGAACTCTCTTAACATGAGTAGTTAATTTTATTGATTGAGGATGAATTCCTAGTTCTTAACATGATTTGAGTTTTGTTTTTAAATTCTATCTTGAAGATTTTTCACATGATTATCGTTTGTTTTTACTAATAGGAGTGATCTTAAAGACACTCATGATTGATTGATAGATTGTTTAGAGTGCACGCTAAATTGATTTGTTAATTCGATCTAAAGCTAGTGAAAGTTAGGAGATAAGTAATCGTTTCTTGACTCTTTACATAAGTAGCAAACACGAGACCTTGCGGAGGGATTAGTGGAGCAATTGTGTGTAGAAACAACGTTAGCAAGTAGACCTTGAGCTAAGAGTCTAACTACTAATATCGACCTAAGAAATTCACAAAACCTAATGCATGAGCCAAGTTACATCTAGGTTGAGCTAATTCTAGGTGGCTTGGTGATTAGAATCCCGAGTAGTCGAGAACTTAGTGTCCGGTGATACAAGGGATTTAGGGGTTTAGCACCGAGCTAGCTGCTTTACCTACGGTTGGTGATAATTTGTGACTAATAACAAGTAGAATAGAACATAACTTGATTCATTGTTTAAAGTAACGAAGAAGGATTCCTTGATCTCGTCTCTCTTATTGCTTTCAACTTTATCTTTTAATTGTTTTTGTTTATTTTTATTTTGCTTTTTACACCCCCCTTTCGTGACAATTTTTACAACTAGAATCTCGTGCTCCTCGTGGGATCGACCTTGACTACCCTATATTACTTGTTAATTAGGTAGTAAAGTATTAATTAATTTGTTGTGGTTACGACACGCATCAAATTTTGGCGCCGTTGCCGGGGAGCAGCGGATGATTTTAGTTGTTTTTATTTTTCTTTTTGCTTTATTCTTGCTTTGTTGGATTCTATTCCGTATCTAACTTGGTTTTGAATCTTATTTCAGGTATCGGTTTTCCATGTACGGTGGACAAGAGCAAGCATATTACAACAATCAATACGGTTTTCAACCTCAACATTATGACAACTTCCAACCATCCTTAGGATACAATCAAAACCAATATTTTGGCTATGATAAATTTCCTACAGAACCTTATGGATATTCTCATACATATCAACAACCTTATAACGGGTATGTAAGTGGACAATCACATGGATGGAAGGATAGTTATGCATCTAACAATTTGTTTTCTAGTAATGTGCAGACAGAGAATTTGGAATATACTCCTCTTCATCGTGTTTTTCCTTCACTTTTTCCAAAAGAGGAGATGCCGTCTAACGGTGGTAAGCGTGTGAACGTCGAGAAACTTGCACGAAATTATACAAATTGGAAGATGATGGGGACTCGGAAGAGCTCGTCGCAGAAATTAGTAGGACTATTCATATGGAACTTAAACGACGTCGGGATAAAGGTTATGAAACCGATGAAGATTCTTATTATGGTGAGTCCGAAAATGAGGATGATTGTGTTAAAAAGGACCAACCTTTGGATACTTTTGATGACAATAGTGTAGCTTACTTGAGCCTTGATCTTAATAATGATCAATCACCTATTCAAAAGGAAGAGCTTGAGGAAGATGCATTTATTGCTTGGAAAAAATTTCTTAGGGAAAGATGGGAGTCCGCGGAAGTGTATGAATGTTCCGACAATGAGGAAGTTATTCCAACTCCGGATCATAATAACGATCCTTCACCTATTCAAAAGGAGGAGATTGGGTGTGACTTACCTCTTGTTGTAAACGAAGTAACACCCGCACAAGAAGATCTTACAATCTATACCGATGAAATTCATTTTTGTGAATGGCCCATTCGATGATGAGAATGTTGAAGAGATGATACTAGAGGATGAAACCACATTCATTGATTTTGTGGAAGACCCAATTGAACTTGCTAATGATTATGATGATACCGAGACTATGGTTAAGGTAGAAAACGACGAAGAATGGTTGCAAGGTTTAATAGAGGACCACGATATACAAGAGGTAAGTAATTCACTTGAATTTTTTAAGGATGAAGAGGATTCTATAATACAAGAATTTTTGAAAGGTTTGTCTAACCCTTTACCTATTGATTCTTCTCCTTTACCTCTTATTGGTTTGAATGTATGTGCTTCGAAAGTATTTTTGGATGATTTTGTTTCTAAATATCCACCATTGGAAACACTTGATGCTAACACTATGCAGGTTTGCCAAGAGGAATACATGGAAGTTCCCGATTTCTATGTTCTTTATACACTTCCGAGTGTGGACAAGAATAAGTGTGGGGAAATTTCTACTTAGAGCGATAATTTCACTATTGTTTTCTTGTGCTAATATTTGTATGGAGTTATTGTTTGCAAAACAGGTATTATGGGTGGATCCTCAAATTTTCCGATTGTTAGTATATGGGGAATGAATCATGCAAGAGCCAAGTCGGGCCGTCGACTTTAAAACAAGCGCTTAATGGGAGGCAACCCATCGGTTTTGTATTTCTTATCCTTTTGCTTTTTGTTATTTCTTTTTCTTGTTTCTTATCATGTTAAAATCTCCCACCTTGACTTTACTAGGAGGATTCAATTACATTGAGGACAATGTAAAGGTTTAAGTGTGGGGGAGTGGTTAAGCATGTTTTTAAAACAAAAATTACAAAAAAAATGAAAAAATTTAAAAAAAAAAAAAAAGTTTTACTTAAAAATTCCAACTTTTAAAGATTTTAAAGTCACTAGCATACTTCTAGGTATGTTTACATAGAGATTTTGACCGACATAATTGAACTTGGAAATGTTAGAGAACTACATTCGGATTTCTTGTTTGTTAGAGTGTTAAATAATGGATTTAATCATGCGGTGATGCGAATTTGGTGCGAGGAGAAGTGCGTTATTAGAGTTGCTGATCAATCATTAGTGGAGACTACCCGTATTCATATCATGAGAGGCACCGACCAGAAATCTTTCATCTACTAAAGAGCTTCTTTTGAGTGTGTGTCACCGTAAGTAAATTCCGGGTAGAATGGTGAGCTACCCAACCTCCCACCACTAGAAGCACTACTCTTTGATCTCTTGAGTGCTAATTTTGTCAATCATGAGGGTGACGTCCATGGATGAAAGCTTCCTTCTTGTAGTTCGATTTGCGAGTTAGCACCATTCTCTCTCTCGACAACAACGGATCCATAGAAACACATTCATCATCAACAAGGAGCGACATCAAAATCTACAAGGAAAGTTGGAAAAGTTTAAGGTTTACAAGCAACGGAATGAGAAAAAGAGCAAATTTCAAATTCAAGTAAAGCAACATACAAAGAGCGGATTTTACATATATGTTGAAGACTTACAATACAATGAGGTAATTTTTATATTCAAGTATGGAGACTTATTCATGAAAGCGAAGAAAAGTAAAAGGTGAAAATTTTTGAAGTTTATGATTTCAAGACGATACAAGTTGTGAAGAATCAAGCGGTAAAATACTTCTCCACGGCCATGGTTTATTTTTGTATTTTATTTCTCTTGTTTCAAAAAAAAAAAAAAAAAAAAAAAAAAAAAAAAAAAAAATTATGAAAAAAAAATAAATATATATAATAAACAAGAGAAATATTTGTTTTGTTTTTATAAGCCGTGGGGAAGGAAAATTTATAAGGAAGTTTCAAGCGACAAGGATTTCAAGGTAAAGAGTTACAAATTGTTAAGGATTTATGAAATTCAAGGGTTTATCATCAATAGTTGAAACCAAAGACCAAGAAGATAAAGATAAGGAGCGGAAGACGTTTCTATTGGATGCCGTGAGAGTGGTGTTATCATAATTGGCGATCGGATGTGAAGGTAAGTAAGTAATCTCATCCTCGATAATAATGGTTGATTTCCTTTCTTAGAGATCGTCAGAAAAATGGTTTTTCAAAATATTAAAAGATGTGGGTTTTTAAAAAAATATTTCTAAGTTATCCTTCCCACCATTCAACGTGTCGCAGGATTTCTCTCTTCATTCCTACCGCACACATGTGAGAACTATAAAAAAGCCGTCTTTTGAGTGCAATTATCATAAAATCCTATTTGGTGAGGCAGAAGTCGAGGCGAAATGCTTATTGATCGTTTCTCAAACACGCATTCTCTCATTATGGTGTGGTTATTTCTCACTCGACATTTAAGAATGAGAATATGTTCTTTAGTATTTCTAACTTCTTATTACTAGCATGCGAAACTCTACATGTCCTCATAGCTCTTTGGATGCTTGTGGCGCAGAACGCTTTGAAGTTGTGAGTTTTTAGTTTGATTTGCTCGAGGACTAGCAAAGTCTAAGTGTGGGGGAATTTGATAGGTGTAGAATACACCTAATTTACTATCTAGTAGTTTATGCTTTCTTTGCTATTTTTCTTGTAAATTATGTATTTTACGCTTGTTTTGAGTTTTATAGCTACTTTGGAGTCGCACGGAGGAAAGAAGAAGAAATCACCCAATTTAAGTCAAAAGGGCAAAAGGTCATTTTACGGGCGAACACTATCCGGAGCCCGGTGAGTGGTTAAGGGCTCTCATTCGGGGTACCCCTTATCAATCAGCAGTGGGTGTTATTAACACTGGGTAGCCCTTATCCAGAGGATGGTCATGCTGGGTAGCACCCAATTGGGTCGGTCCTAACCGTACCCGGATCCAAACCCGACCCGGATCCGTATAACTATAACTGAACCTAAAATTGATTTCTCAATCATTGAGAAAAGCTGAAAACGAGAGAGACCCAGAGACTCAGGAGGAAAATGAGATCGAGAACTAAATCTGAGACGTTGCTGCTGAGTAAATCGAGAGCTGTTGGTGAAAAAACAATGGGTTTGCTGGTGTAGATCGAGAAATTGGAGATGGTGATTTGAGAAGCAGAGTTGGGAGAAGAGATAGAGATCTCAGAGATGGAGAGAAGAAGTGGCGCTGTTCTGAGCTGCCGTCGAACTCAGTGAATGAGAAGAGATTGATTGAGATGAGTTTGCTGTGGGGTTGAATCTGGTGATGGAGCGATTGCACCGAGAATGGGTTGGTGGTAATTGTTGAAATTGATTTCAAATTGGTGATATGAAGAACACTGAGAAGATATAGAGATTGATATGCAGAGGGAAGAATTGAATCTGAGACTATGAAAAGGGGAACAGAATACAGCATAAATCGAGAACAAAGAGAAGATAAACTGAACCAAGTATGGGATTGCTGCAATGGTGTGGTGGTCTGAGGTGTTGAAACCGATTGAACTGGTGGAACTGTTGGTTGAGTCTGGGTTTCAGAGTTAAGGTGATGCTACTATGGAGTTGGCTCTGAGGTGGAAGCTAGTGCTGGTACACAGGACTGAGGCATTGGAGCTTGTGGCAGTCAGCCAAGGGAAGGAGCAGGGGCTACCAGAAATGATATTGCAGATTTTAGTTGGTGGTGTCAGGTGGTGTTGCAGATGAGCTGAAGCTGTTGGAGCTGGATGGTGAATGGAGTGGTAACATTGGCAGGGCTGTACCATGGTGCTAGTCGAGACCCAGAAAGGAAAGATGGAGTTAATGGGTCTGTAATGCAAAAGGGTTGAGCTTGTGCAATGCACTGGAGTGAGTGCTGCTCTAGTGGTCTGAAATGATTGCAGGCTGGTTGATGAGTTACAAGATGTTGTGACCAAGGGATTGCATGAATGGTCTGAGCTCATCATTACAGGTGGAGTTGTGAATTGTGTGCACAATCATGGCAGAGAATGGGAACTTCTAATGAGCTTCTGGTGATGCTGAACTTAGTGAATTGTCACTAGTGTTGAATCTGAGATGAAGGAATGTGGTGTTGCAGGACCTGAGAAGGAATAGGTGTTGCAGGGATGTGTGTTGCCAATGTCAGGGAATTTGGTTGTGTTAATTCACAGGTTCTGGTGCTATATGTGTGTGGTTTGAGTGATGCTGTTAGGTGGCTTGTCTGAGTTGCCGTAAACAAGTGCAGAAAGGCTGATTGAATGGCTGGAACTCTTGAGACTACAGCTGTGAAATGCTGCTGCAGAAGGTGAAGCTAAGGGCTAGGAATGAACTAAGCTGGTAGTTGTGCTGGTAGAAAATGACTGTGGTGGTGCTGGTATAGCAGAATGGAGATGGCCTGAACTGAGTTGCAGGTCTGGTATTGCACTGGCAGAGCTGGCAGATGGAGTGAATTATTGGCAATGGTGTTGAATGGCTTGGAGAAGGCAATACAGGGAAGCAGTTATGGTTCAGGGAGGAGGAATTGATGCTTTGGTAGCCAGGGCCATGATGGCTGGCAATACAGCTATGATGCACAAGGATGGTGCTGCAATAAGTAGGCCTGGCAAGTAGCCTGGCTAGTACCAGTCAGCCGAGTTAGCTAGCTGACTCGGTTCTGACTCGGTTTTGACCCAGCTGACTCTATTCCCTTGACCTGTGACTAACGGTTTGACTGACGGTCTGACTTTTTGACCGTTAGTCCTAACGGAGGACCGGACGGAATATTCTCTCGACGACAAAATTTTCAGGTGACCGGCGGTGACGTTTTCCGGCCAAATTCCGGCCACAATCCCAGTTTTCCGGCGAGCAAAATTCCAGAATTTTCTATGGACCTCTCTCATGGGTGTGAAGACTTGGGCTTGGAATTGGATGGAGAATTGGACTCAAATTTGGAAAGAGAAGGTGGAAGAGTTGAGAAAAGCTTGGATTTGGAAATTGAATTGCAAAAGGAAAAGGATTCTACTCCTTAGAAGATTTGGAGAATTTTGAAGCCTATAAATAGAGAAGTTTTCTACAACTTCTAGACACACATCTCTACACACAATTCTTTTCTTTTTCTTATTCTTTGTGTGAACTCTCTTAACATGAGTAGTTAATTTTATTGATTGAGGATGAATTCCTAGTTCTTAACATGATTTGAGTTTTTGTTTTTAAATTCTATCTTGAAGATTTTTCACATGATTATCGTTTGTTTTTACTAATAGGAGTGATCTTAAAGACACTCATGATTGATTGATAGATTGTTTAGAGTGCACGCTAAATTGATTTGTTAATTCGATCTAAAGCTAGTGAAAGTTAGGAGATAAGTAATCGTTTCTTGACTCTTTACATAAGTAGCAAACACGAGACCTTGCGGAGGGATTCCGTGGAGCAATTGTGTGTAGAAACAACGTTAGCAAGTAGACCTTGAGCTAAGAGTCTAACTACTAATATCGACCTAAGAAATTCACAAAACCTAATGCATGAGCCAAGTTACATCTAGGTTGAGCTAATTCTAGGTGGCTTGGTGATTAGAATCCGGTAGTCGAGAACTTCCGTGTCCGGTGATACAAGGGATTTAGGGGTTTAGTGCTTGAGCTAGGCTGCTTTACCTACGGTTGGTGATAATTTGTGACTAATAACAAGTAGAATAGAACATAACTTGATTCATTGTTTCGTAACGAAGAAGGATTCCTTGATCTCGTCTCTCTTATTGCTTTCAACTTTATCTTTTAATTGTTTTCTTTATTTTTATTTTTGCTTTTTACACCCCCTTTCGTGACAACTTTTACAACTAAAGATCACTTGCTCCTCGTGGGAACGAACTTGACTTCCATTATATTATTTTTAATTGAGTGGAAATTTTGAATTAATTTGATTGCACCTACGACACGCATCAGGTGCAGCTGTCAAGAAATTTATTTCTAGCTCTCCTCATGGCTTAGTAGGGCACTTGTTTTCCATTTCTACACCCACTTCACCACCTCTAACCCCTGACATTCTTTTACCCTTATTACATGAGTTTGATGAATTTTCCAAGAGCCAACTCAATTACCTCCACAGAGAATCTTGGACCATAAAATTCCATTGCAACCCAATTCGGCACCTATAAACCTTAGAGCTTACAAATGTCCCTACATTCAGAAAGGTGTGGTGGAACAACTGGTTCAAGAGATGTTACAGTCTGGCATAATCCAACCAAGCAATAGTCCCTTTGCTTCACATATTCTTCTAGTTAAGAAAAAAGACAGCACATGGAGATTTTGTGTTGATTATAGAAAACTTAACAGCATTACAGTCAAGGACAAATTTCCCATTCCAATTATTGAAAAATTATTGGATGAATTGAATGGAGCTATTGTCTTCACCAGAATTGACTTGAGAGTGGATATCATCAAATCGAGTGCATCTCTCGGACATTTTCAAAAGCGCCTTGAGAACACATCAAGGCCATTATGAATTTAAAGTAACGCCATTTGGCTTAACTAATGCCCCACCACTTTTCAAGCATTAATGAATGAGATATTTCAACCTGCATTGAGGAAATTTATCTTTGGTATTTTTGATGATATTCTCATATACTGAAGAAGAGCATGACCCAGCACTTGGAGCATCTCGGGTTTACATTCTCCCTGCTAAGGAAACATCAACTCTATGCTAAGCTCTCTAAATGCTATTTTGGCAAACCTTCACTGGAGTACTTGGGCCATATTATTACAGCTGCAGGTGTTTGTTCTGATCCAAGTAAAATTGCTTGTATGCAAACTTGGCCACCTCCCTCCACCCTCAAAGAATTAAGGGGCTTCCTTGGGCTTACAGGCTACTATAGGAAGTTTGTCAAGAATTATGGAGCAATCGAGTAAACCACTTGCCGATATTCTAAAGAAGAACTCTTTTCTTTGGACTTCGGCAGCCACATCGACTTTTGAACAACTCAAGATGGCCATGTCAACAACTCCGGTGTTGGCTTTGCCGAACTTCACTAAAACTTTTGTGGTTGAAAGTGATGTTAGTGCTTCATGTATTGGAGCTGTATTACTCCAAGAAGGCAAGCCAATTGCTTACTTAGCAAACCACTGGGTCCAAGAGCTACTGCATTATCCACATATGAAAAAGAGTTTCGGCCATTGTCATGGCGGTTCAAAGATGGAGACATTACTTACAAGGTGCTAAATTCATAATACAAACTGATCATCAAAGTATCAAGTATTTCTTGGAGCAAAGGATAACCACACCCTTACAACAGAGATACTTAGTCAAACTCTTGGGATTTGACTATGTCATCAGATACAAGAAAGGAGCTGAAAATGTTATAGCAGATTCACTTTCTAGAAGACCTCCTGATTCAGCTCAATGTAATTTATTGGCTGCCTCTACACCAGCATGGGCTCGGGAAGTACTTGCAGTTATGCGATGATGAGATGGATCAAGGTCTCATCTCTAAACTACTCGTCGATCCTTCTAGTGTTGACCACTTTACATACACGGAGGAATACTTTTAGGTACAACAACAAACTCTATATTGGTACTGGTGGCAATATAAGGCAAGCACTACTACATTCTCTACATAGTTCTTTGTGGGAGGCCATTACGGTATTCATTTACATATGCGAGCAAAGGTACATTTTATTGGCAAGGACTCAAAAGGATGTCTTACTCTTTGTGTCTCATTGTGATACATGTCAAAGGAACAAAAGTGACACCACAAATTCTGCTGGTCTTATCCAACCTCTTCCTGTGCCAGATTATGCTTGGCAACATATAACCATGGACTTCATTGATGGCCTACCTCTAAGCAATAAGAAGAGTGTCATCCTAGTTGTGGTTGACAGGCTAACTAAGTATGCTCATTTTATTGCCCTACAACACCCCTACACTTGCTTCCTCTCGTGGCATAATTTTTTCTCAACCTTGCCTCAATTGTGTCGAGATAGAGACAAGGTCTTTACCAACAAGTTTCTGGACCGATCTATTCAAGGCCTTGGGCACGAGTTTGAATTTAATCTCTGCTATCACCCTCGGTGATGGTGGGCCGAGAGGTGAATGCTTGTTTGGAAAACTATTTAAGGTGTTTAGCGGGCCATAAACCAAGCAAATGGAGCAATCCCAGTTGTCTCTTGCGAGTGGTGGTACAACACCGGTTTCCACAGGGGCCTAAAAATGTCACCATTCCAAGCTTTGTATGGTTATTTATCTCCCCATATAGCATTCCCATCTAATGCTACTACTTCAGTGGCTGCTGTGGAGGCCTACTTAAAGTCCAGAGACTCTCTGCAAGATATCATCAAAGAATCACTACATCAAGTACATGCCAGGATGAAGCTTTATGCTGACTCTTCAAGAGAGGAGAGAACTTTCCAAGTGGGGGATTTGGTCTACCTCAAGCTTCAGCCCTACAGACAAGCTTCAGTGTCTCTCAGAAGAAACTTTAAACTATCTGCCAAATACTATGGGCCCTTCAAAGTCTTACATAGGATAGGTGATGTTGCCTACAAACTTGAGCTGCATTCACATTCAAGGATACATCCTGTCTTCCATGTATCCTAGCTGAAAAAATACATTGGTATGAAACACACTCCATCTCCTACTCTGCCTGTTGTTGATCTCAATAGTGAAGTTATTATGCTGCCATAGAAAGTGTTGAAGACTAGAACAAAGACTCGAGGGCGTGGTGGTGCGCCGACTTCTCATTCAATGGACAAACTCATCTGATGAGGATGCCACCTGGGAGGACCTCTCTAATATTAAGTCTCATTATTCTAGATTTGTCCTTGAGGACAAGGACAATTTCCAGGGGTAGGCAATGTTGCATACCCTCTTGACTAAACCATTCTGGGTATGCCCTTATAGTTCAGTTGTGTGCCTTAATAATTCAGACATGCTGTAATTGGGTGAGTTGTGGACCGTTGATGGCTTGCCACGCGTCTGTCACCGATTCAGTCTGTTAGGGTTTAATTATTTGTGGAATAAATGTGTAAGAGGGTTATCTAAACAAGACACCTGAATTCTGTTTTTGAAGAAAATGTATTTGGCTGCGCCTCTGGCACAGATTTAGGCTTGAATCATTGATTCAAGAGGTGATTCTTCACCATTCTACCCATATATGCTTGTTAATTTTTTGTAGGGATACAACACCATCCTTGATTAGAGTTTAGTAACACGACTTGACTTGTTCCATTTGTATCTCACGTTTTTGCCAAGTCGCTTAAACTAATCGAAAACATAACATATGAAATTTATTTATGTATCTCTAGTATTGGTGACTTGATAATTTCATTATGATCTAAGTGTCAAGGAAAGATATACTAGGTGTTCAGTTCAACTTTCATATATGGATTTACGAAGTAGAATTTTTATGTTGGACTTTGTAGATTCAACATAACACTATCTGATGATTTGCTATTATTTAGTGTGTTGAACTTTCGGGTTGATTCCATACCTAGAAAACTATGTTTAACTATATGAGTTTAAGGAAGTAGACTTTCCAAACTTGTTTATTAGTTGAAATGAAATCAAAGGATCTATTCTACAACGATATCCTAAGGATCTTTAGTAGGACTGATCCCTTACCAAGGATCTCTATTAGGATTGGTCCTAAGAATCTCTACTAGGACTGATCCCATGGATATCTAGTAGAACTGATCCTTAGGTTAACCAAAGTTTGTATTTTCAGTTTGTCTATTACTTTAGTCTTTGCGTAGGAAAGTTCACAAAATGTCGACATAATATATTGAGCATGTGCGAAAATATTATTTTTTTAAGGTTCAAATATCTCTATGATATTCGAATTTATATGTTTATCATATCTCAGAAGATAAGCATATATATATATATCTATTTTAGTAAAGCAAATGTCGTATACTAGCTAATATTGGTTGTTAACCAAGAGAGATATCGGTATATATGTCGGATCCCGATTTGAAGAGAAAAAAACCGAAAATATACATTTAATGCATATCTCTAGAATTTTCAGATTTGGTAATTCTTTCTTGATCAAACATGCCTTGGTCATTATAACTAGTGGATCTTGTATTTTCACAAACTCATTTCTTGAACACACTACTTAATAATTAGCGTGGGAAGCCCACTAGAGTATTCTTGAAATACTCATTTGAAAACTAGAGTATATCATAATTAGGTGAAATCTCTTATATGGGCTTCGTTTAAAATCTTTTTTGGAAAGAAGCTCTAGTACTTTCGTTGGTGGGAAACTAAGAACTATATTTTTATTTAACTAGTTTTCCGTTATTGATTTGATTGACCAACGGTAAAGTTGAACCTTAAGAGATCTAGTTTGTTTATTTGGTGACCCTTATCTGTTGATAGTTTAAGGATCGACAATTTCAAATCTGATTTTTTGATCAAAATCTGTAAGATAGGACCTTTGATAATCTATTGTTAACAGACTCCGTTTTTTGTGTAGTAGATCATTAATAGAATCAAGTTGTTTGTGCAGGTACTTTATATACTGAAGATTGAAGACTAAAATATTTATTTTTGGTATTCTGATATTTGTGATAACTTCATGTTCACTTGATTATCTGGGATCCGACAAGCTTGTTTATCTTGTATATAACTTTTAGCTTGTTATATAGATCGACAATCTATCACTTGGTATTTCTATTGAGATCGAATTTAATAGTTTGTGAACTAAGATTGATTATTTCGGTAATTTTAATATCAGTTTACTTAACCAGACAGATGAGTTTATATTGATTAAACGGAAGATCCTTTGTACTGAAATTATCTCAAGTTAACTTTTTTGGGCTTGGAGATTGATAAAGAGGTTGCTTAAATGATTAGTCTTGTCTTTTTGACTACCATCCAAAGGAGTTTAGTGATAGAAAACTTCACATCGGATGAATCGACTTAAGATAGTGGATTGTATCTTAGGATTGAAATGTGTAAACCGATTGATTGTAGGGCGCGAGGATCTTGAATAAACTGAGTAACTTGGAGTTAGTTTATTTGGTCTCATCTACAAAAGTTGTAATAGTCTTTGTACAACGGCTTAGAGCTTCTCCAATGGTGAATGTGAATATTTCATATGTGGCATCACTTCTTAGACATCCTTTGAATAAAAAATCCTAAATATTATGAAAAATAAAGTTTTATCTCCAACCCATAAAGTTTTCTCATTATTTGTCTACTTATTTGTAGGCATACAATTGGTTAAAATCCTTTTCATTTTTATTTTTCAATGACTTTTATTAACAAATGTATGACTAGGATGGGAAGACATCTATATCTAAGTGAATGTCTAAAACTAGAGGTTCACCTAGAGGATGTCTAACTTTTTTTTTTTTCACATCATCCTCACATCAATGGTTGGAGATAATTTTTTATAAATATGGTTGTGGATCCTATGTGGATGAAGACTTTTTCCTTCACACATTACATTGGAGAGGCTCTTAATCATGAGGATATTCAAAATGGACTAGGTCCTCGGGTTTTCAACCTTGCGTTTTCCTCATTAACAAAATCTTTTATGTCGTATGATTTAGTTTAGTTTCGTGTTATATTACTTTGTCTTTATAATTAAAGTAAATACATTTTTCGTTAATCGAACACTTTCTTTGATCGCATATTTTGGTTCGATTTCAAACTTCGCTATATACCAAGTGTACATCTTGTTTGAGTAATCTCCTTGACAGTTCATGTTCTCCATTAGATTATACAAGGTGTTTCTTGTATAAGTTGATATCGAAAATATTGTGGTGTACTTGGTACCTAAATCATCATTTAACAAGCAATTAGATATCTGATTCAAGCAATGTCAGATACGACATCATTTTTAAATATCGAGTCAGATCCAAAT
Organism: Papaver armeniacum; assembly: GCA_023531295.1. Lineage (NCBI taxonomy): Eukaryota > Viridiplantae > Streptophyta > Magnoliopsida > Ranunculales > Papaveraceae > Papaver > Papaver armeniacum. The sequence continues at coordinate 4,388 of JAJJWW010001723.1, read as the reverse complement.
AAACAATGTGGTAGCTAGCCTAGCAACACGCCATCTCCATCCGAGGGAAGAACCAATACCGTAATTGGTTAACTTTACCTATCTTAGAGCATCTCCAATGGAGTATGAGTATTTATCATATGTGGAGCCCTAAAAAAAAGGTATTTAATAACATAGAATTCAAATACAAATCTTGTCTTAATTAGCATCTCCAGTGGTAGTTGTATCCATGTTTATTTTGATATACTTGTCGCTTATTTATGGAAACAAAATCTAAAAAATTAATTAAAATAATAATAAATTGATGACGTGGGTATGGATGGGAGTCTCCAAAAACCCATACTCTCATCCAAACTCAAACTTCCACGTCATATTAAATTTTGATTATCCAACCACCATTTGAGAGTTCTTTTTGTTGAGAGTTTTAAAAATCTTGTGTGGCATCAATATTTTTAAAACCCATACTCTATTAGGAGATGCTCTTAGTCACTTTCTTTAATTTATTAATGAGGTCGTATATATTTGCTTAGGGTGAAGATCGTGTTAATTTTGTTGGCTATCACTCAATCCTACTTTCTTTAATTGGCATAACATGATAATTAATGAGTATAAAACATTTAAGGGCAAGTTGGAAAACTGCCCAAAATGGATTGTCATGTTGGAGAAATACAATCCTCCATAATTTGAGAAAATGCCCCGATCAGTTATGTTTTCTATTCGACATGGGTTAATGCACACGTGTGAATTTAGGAAAATATCCTAAGCGGTGTTTGTTCTGAGTTCGAGTGGTGGCTAATTGAGGGTTCTGTGTTATGGAGTTTAGGATTCATGTGGTGGTGGTGGTGACGTTCAGAGATTCATGTGGTGGTGGGCGATAGTAAACTTTTTTAGTTGCGGCAGGTTTAGGGTTCAGTGCTGGTGGTGGTGTTTAGGTGCTGGTGCTGGTGGACAGTGGTGGTTGGTGGTGGCGGTTGTGGTGATGGTAATTTAAAACATTTTCATGTTTCATCGCATGTGTAAAGCCGTGCATGTAACTTAACTAGTTTGAACGAAAAACATAATTGATTAGGGAATTTTCCCAAATTCTGGAATATTACCATCCATATTGGGGTATTTTTCCAATTTGTCCTAGGCATTTAATTCGATCAAAAAGCGAAAAGAAGTATTGGAACATCCGACCTGGACATGTATTTACTTTTTAGTTTTGAATTTGAAAAGGTTTTACCTATTTCCTATCCACACTTTTCCTAAATCCCATCCCACTTACACAAATCAAATTTTGTATAACATGTTTCAGATGGGGTAAACAAAACTCCCTCTAATATTCCATCCCACGATCTCCTACTAAACCTAAACTCTTATAACCAGGACAAGTGGACCACCATCTAATTAATCATGTTTGCAAATTAATTGATCACCATTTTAATCAGGTTTGGAGATCGTGCAAAACTTAGATGATAAAACAGTGTGGACAACTAAAGCAAAAGAAAAACCAAAAAATCCATTAATATAAATTTGGGGGTAAATGTATCCAGTATCCACTGAAAACCCTAATTTTTGAAACGGAGAATATCAATAAAAATAGTATATATCCTCAGACATTCAGAGGTAGCCAGTTTTAATCACACCAAAGCGAGAAAAAAAAAAAAAGAAATCCGATAGAAAAGAAAATTAAATAACCCATCGGCGATCGTTTGTGACTTTCGTTTTTAATTATAGGCCTATATTGGAACAATACTAAATATAATGGTAGTGACGAACATGAAGGTAATATATAGGCGGCCCCATGGTGCTACCATGGAGTCACGAAGGGTGCAGAATGACAGAGTTATGATCGAGATTGGAGGAAAGAGGAAGAAGGAAGACATGTTAATGAAGATGAAACCTAGGGTGTGTGTGTTTCACCCAACATAAAAAGAGTCGTCTAAAATTTGTTATAAGAACTTGGGATGGGATTTAGGGAAAGCATGGATGGGAAATAGACAAAACCTTTGAAAAAAAAATACGATATTATAAGATAACAAACATGCATTGTAACTTAAAGAGAATTCAAACAAAGACGATATACCCGAGTTTATTTTTCTTTCGAAATGAGAAAATGTAAGTACTGGAGTAAACTAGAAAAACTAACTTCGTATTTCGGGTGTATCATCACTTCGTTATTCTCCCAACTTTTCGGTGTCCGAACGAGGAAAAATAAACTAATGCCAAAAAGTGTAATATTCGCTAGATAGTACTGATATAGTTACCTAACATGTTTGAGATAAATATCAGTGTAAGTTTTCTTATCGAAAAACTAACTGGATAATTTCTTATCTGTATTATTTGCATAAATATATTAGAGGAGGGAATGAGGGATCCCTCACACTTTTATTGTTACACTGTTTCACACGTTAGATGTTATTTTTGCGAATAAAAACCAAACCGCAATGGACCTCGGCTAATGTTTGGGGATACGTTCGTCTTACAAAGATCTACATTCCTACCGAAAATGAACGTATTCCGACACGTATAACACCAAGAACTACTATTTTGAAAATGAGCCGTTGAAAGTCAACGGCTTTTTAGCCATTGAAATTAAGGCCGGTAGATTGCAAGGTTATATATTTTGGAATATGATCATTTTTGGGAGGCATGTAGAACTTGGTAAGAGGAACATATCCCCAAAGTATTAGCTTCAAATCCATTATGGTTTGGTTTTATTCACGAAAGTGACGTCCAACGTGTGAGATAGTGTGAGAATAACAATATGAAGGATCCTTCCTTAATATATTATAGTGGCATGTGTTTTCATTCGAGAATTTCTTATGTTTGGCATGAAAAATTAAGACAAGCTTTAATCAGTGTATGTATATTGTTTTTTCACTTTATTCCAAGAGTTTTCCAATGATTGAACACTAATTGCAGGTTTGGTTTTAGAGATTTAACATCATGATTCCGTTCTACAAGTTAGAATTACCAACTGGAACCGTAATATGTTTTCAAATTCTGCTTTGCTTTATTGCTTATAATTCATACTCATATTTTGATTCATCATGTCTTATTCAAATTCTGCATCTTCACAACAATAATTTAACAAAGTCAATGAAGCTCAAAACCTAATACTATTAACCAAGAGAATTTAAGAAATTCAAGTCGCCAATCCTAAGAGTTCAAAATTATGGCGTTGCTAGTTAAACCAAAGGGAGATAGTACAACAACAAACCATGAAACGAGCTGATGTGTACAACCAAGTCCCTATAGTTCCTAGTAGGGTGGGGTATGGATCCCCCCGTCCCCCTCATCTATGTGCCTCGTGTCCCTCGATCGATCTTGACATGTGTCGCAAATTTGATTTTCCTTTTTTGATAAAGATCTAATTAATATGTGGAAAAAAATAAAGAAAAAAATATGCATACTTTCCTTTTATATTTTCAAACCAAAACCCGAACCTACAATCGTAATTCATACCGAATAATCATCGGCATTGTTAAGGTACGATAGTATACGAAGCCGTCAATAAATATTTGGATTTGCATCTTACACCCATCTTAAACATAAAGCTATCCAACATCATACAATTTATGAATCATAAATTTGTAGATGGGAAGCAAAACCAACAGATCATAGTAATCAATTTCTTGGATTCAATTTACTTGTATATAAGTATTTAGTTCGATTAATTTGTTGTAGTTTCACCATGATGAGTTATTTAAGATTAATGTTCAACCGATAGATCATCTTAACCTACTAAATATTAATCGTAAAAACTCGTTTTTATACCTGTTGTGATTGCATTTTTTTTAGTAGTTGGGCCGACCGAGCGAAGCGAGGGAGGTCCTTTATATGGCCACTTTTTTTGTAAAATCTAAGTGATCAATTATCACAAAAAGATTGGAAATGGTTAGGGCCGAAAAACCAAAAATGTCCCTCCTTTTAGTCCAATTACTATAACTCCTTGTATATCATATCTTTTCAGGGTATAATTGGGAAACAAACTTTAATATAACATATCTAAAAATCCGTGCCTTGAATTTTACAAATTTTATCTCGTTGGAAAGGTATAAAACTCTATGCAACGAGTATAAATAACAATATTAAATTTAAAGTTTTTGCTAAAAATTCGGAGGTATTTATCATTTTAAGCATAATTTTAGAAAATTAAATGTATATTCATTATGCAAAGCACCACAAAGGATACATAATACTTTATGTAACAATTTTTTTGTTTATGCATCAACTAATTTTCCGTTGCAATTAATAAAACGATGTATCCCTCCGCTTCAAGAAAAATGATACTTTCATTTTAGGCACAATTCTCGAAAATTAAATGCATAGCCGTTATGCAAACCACCACAACGGATGCATAAGACATCATGCAACCATATTTTGATTTATGGATCAACTAATTTTTCGTTTGAGAAAAAGTG
>JAJJWW010001722.1:0-17206 GCA_023531295.1 Papaver armeniacum | reverse complement strand
TGTAAAGAATAGAAGAAAGAATAGAAAAATCTTATTACAAGCAATTATCTCAATAGTTTTACAGACACATAGAGAGGTATTTGCGCCTCATTATTACAGACTTCCCAGTCAAGTTTCAACATTAGTTGACTTGACTCATACGGCACTATATTCCTAATATATCCCCTCGGTCCGTACTTCACACAAAGAATCAAGGCTGCGAGTGTGCAAAAGCAAAGCAGATTTCCAATCAAGAGCTTTATCCGACGTGAAGAACAATACTCAACAAGAGCCAAAATTAAGATAACAAACAAAAAGAACTCCGAGCAAGACCCTTTTCGCCCCCGAGAAACAAAAATACCCAACAGAGCCAAGACAAGAGTCAGTAGAGGAAATATTATGAGTAGCTAGCACCTAATGTGAAGCCGAAGAGTGCACTACAACCGCAGTGTTTTGAGAAAGTGGGATAAAGGGTGCAGACCCTTGGTCATTACATCACCTAATCGCCTTCCTCGTTATTACATGACCTGACTCCAATAATGCCATCTTCAACTAGTTCTCTGACGGCATGATAATCTATCTCCACATGTTTGGTCCCTGGCATGGAAACACGCGAGTTAGAAGCCAAACATATAGCACTTCCGATTATCACACTGATGGCACTGAGTGATAAGCAAGCTCGACCACATTAAGCTCCCGTTAATAAGTATGTCGAAATTGCGCTTCACTCGTAGCCACGCGATTAAACATTTATATCAAATTTCCAGGTTCCGGCTGAGCTCCTTTGAAAGCCTGTCGGCTGTTTCTCTTGAAGACCACGGGAGACAACATGATCTCACCCATAAAAACCACATACCCAAGTAGATCGTCTTGTGTCACGGGCAACCAGGCCAATCGGGAATCACAGGTATGTCACCGCTTAATTTATGAATATCCCCTCTTTGTAAAAAGTTATGCTGCCTTCAAAGTGCCTTTCAAGTATCTCAAAAACCTTTAACAAGTAGAAAACTGCCGACTCGGTAGGACGCATGCATACCGTAGACACCGTGGTGTGACAAGAAATCGTGTCTCCGGTCTTGTATGTGTAAGGTACTGAAGACCACCAACAATCGTCCTCATAAGCTGTGAGGATCGAGACAATAAGACACCATCAAGGAATAGAACATCTTTTACCCTTTTTGCAACAGGGAGTATCACAAGGTTTACAATCTAACATTTTTGCCTTATTAAGAAGCTCCAATGTATATTTTCTACGAGTTAGAAATATAGCATCACGATGACCTAAGTAGCTTCAATTCCAAAGGAAAAAGCCCAAACTCCCTAAATCCTTCATAGCAAATTCCTTACTTAAAGCTTGTATCAATTGATTAATAGTATATCGAACTTCCCGATGATGAATATCATCCACACTACTGAAGTAACACTAACACGTCTGACCCGGTAAGATAAATAAACATAGAATGATCGTTCTTGGACTTTTTGGAATATCTGCACCAAGGAAGGAAGAGTCGAGATCACAGGAGACCAAGCTTCTTGGAGCTTGTTTTTAAATCATATAAGGACTTCTTCAAAAAGAAAAGACAAACATGATCCGGAAAGTCCGGATGGGTAAACCCCTGGAGGTTGTTTCATGTATACATTCTCGGATAAGTGACCATGTAAAAGGCATTGTGACACGTCAAGTTGTCTTAGCCGACCAATTATGATTTACTTGCTAAGTTTAAAACCACTCTACCGTTGCAGATTTAACCACGGGACTAAATGCCTCCCAAATCCACTCCCCTCTTCTTGACTTAGTAGCCTTGAGCTACTAATCTAGACTCTAAGTCTATCAATGGTGCCATCGACTTTCAACTTGGACCTAGCATACCCGTACGCAGCAAACCAAGAATATTCATATGGGGCTCCCAGGCGAACTATTAAGTCCAGAGTCCCATTCAACATTAAAGCATTATTCTCATCTTTCATAGTATAACATCCACTTAGGTTCCTCACATGCTTCTCCCTAAAGCTCTTAGGCTCCAGGAGATAGTAGTTAACATACTTGTGTAAGCTGTGAGGAAATGCAGGATGCTTTACCTGAATGATGAAGAACATTGTACCCGAGACGTGTTTGGTTAACGAAATGCCTCAGTTTTGGATCCCTAGTAACCACGAGGTTAGGAGGGACGCGGTAGATGGGAAGCATAGGAGAAGTAGTAGTGGATGGAAGTAAATCGAGAAGAAGAAAGAAGATGATGCAATGGAAGGATTTTGTAATAAAGTTACATTCATCAAAAATCACATGTCGAGATCTCCTCAAGTTTATGAGAAATAGGATCAAAACATTTGTAACCTTTATGCATGGGACTATAACCCAATGAAAAATGCATTTCACAGACTTTAGGAGACAATTTTGAGATCATCTGCTTCGTTATTTATGGCACTGGAAGAGATCTTTGTTACCGGTGCCACAGGGTTCATGAAAAAAATTGGTTTCTGTTGCAAGCCAAAACAACCGGTATGGCTGGGGTTGCAGATAAAGATTTGCAAAAGCTTAAGGACACTCTGGAGATGATCGCGGCTGTAACTTCCCGATGCTGAAAGGGAAACAAGTGCAACTCCGAAGGTGCATTTTTTGGTTGAGGAGGCTCCAGAGTGTTGCGTATGATATTGATGATCGCTTTGGATGAAATGTCCTACGAAGCTTACAGTGCCCTCTCTGAAAAGTATGGAAAGCTGGAGAAGGCACGTCACTTTTCAGTCAGATTTGATTCCCAATCTGGTCTCACAGAGCTAAGATCATTAATAAAGAATTAGATGAAATTGCCAAGCAAAAAGGATATGTATCAGTGAAGCATTACAGTGATGATGATCAAAACACTGAGCAACCAGACCGAATGACAAAAGCATCCTTAGTAGATGATTTAACAACCGTCGGAAGACAAAACGATAAGTCTCATATAGTAGATATGTTGTTATCATCTGAAAATCTAAGTTCCCAAGAAAAAATTTCCAGTCATTTCCATAGTGGGTATGGGGGAGTTGTTAAAACGACCCTCGCTCAATTGGTATACAAAGACACTCGATTAAAGATAAGTTTTAAGCTAAGAGCATGGGTCTGTATTTCTAACAATTTTGATCTCTCTTAATTTTAGAAATATTATCGAGTCCATTACTGAAAAAAATGTGCGAGGATGTGTCAAATGTCGGTGTATTAAAAAAAAGTTCACAGAGAGATTCGTGGTAAGAATTTCTGCTGGTACTAGACGATCTCTGGAACGAGAATGCCGAAGACTGGGAGAAACTTAAGGGTTATCTAGGGTGGGGGTGCTCAGGGAGCAAAATATTAGTAACTACACGTAAAGAAAATGTTGCTCCTCCACCACCACCTTACAATTTTCCCTGTACTCGAAGATCTATCTGTCGGGACTGCGCGAAGCTGAAATCTATACCAGATTTTGATTCTCCCCACTTCTCTGCGGAAATTATCGATATTGGAGTGCAGGTTAAAGAAGAAATCAATACCGTATAATCTAGAAGAACCTCACCTTTGTTGAAGATCTTCAAGAAGGCAGTACTAGTTTTTTTGATTTTAACGATCCCGAAGATGAGTCCGTTCTGTCTCTCTCTATCTCTGTGTTTAATTTTGATTTCTGAATATTTGTAATTGTAACCCTACTAAAATAATTTTTTCTCATGCAGGAAGGAGAAGTTAGCTGTGCTCCCATGTAGTTTCGCAGAGTCATCTCATGGCGTCCTCCTTTCTATCCATATGACATGCATGAGAGTCAATTCCAACTACTCATGTTTGTTTCGACCTCATTGGAAATTTGCACATGATTGGTGGTGCCAACCTGGAAGGGAAGGCATACTGCAGCCACCAAATATACGCATAGATAGCGCCACGGTCATTTATTCTTTTGTTTATGTTGTGTGTCAGCTGGCTGTTGTATTCTTTGATGAGGTTCATCGTGTTCTGACATTTGGGTTGCGAACACCTTTGTAATCCATTACGTTAGTAATGGCTTTGTTTATAGAAACTAGATAAATATAAAATTTTATTAAAATGGACATCTGGTACACTGGTTGTTGACCGGAAGGTATATAATCAGGGCCGGGCCAATAGGGGAAGCAGGGAAAGCCCCACTTCGGGGCAACGAATTAGTTGTTCCGCAATTTAGGTTTTTGTTAAAAATAAAAATATTTTAGGGACTTATTCGTAATTATGTTGTATACCGGACAAAGTATTGAATAGTCAGTGTTCCGCCCATTCCATCAGATAATCATTACCGGCGGGATTACAAAAGAAAAAAAAATGATCCGAGCTTTTAGGATTTAGGATTGAAGTTGTAAAGGTTTTCTAATTCTCATGTTCAATCTCTCATTCTTCTTTTGTATGCTTGTATATGTTTATTCTCTAGATAGTTCGCTCTTGTTATTGTTCGATCATTGTAAAAAAAATGATCATTCATGTAATTTTAGGGCAAAAAAAAGCGTATGCGCCCGAGAATAAAAACAACTGGGACCGGCTTACGATATAATGATGATTTGATTTAATCATTTAATATGTGTTTCTTTGAGTCCTGTTTTGTACATGTTCTCTACTTGAGTGTGCACGTGCATTTTTAATCTCGTTATATATGTGATTCTTAGCACACCTATGGTTTATTAGTCTTTCACTGTTGCAGAGTACTAAAGACTGCTGCAGAAATGGAAAGCCTTTAGAGTAGTGATGGCGTAGAATTATTGATATCTAAGACGCTTCAATCCGACAGAGTGGGCTCTTTTAAAAAAATTTAAAAAAAAAAATGCACACAAGGTACATTGCTAGAATAGCCATTGTAGAACCCTCACTACTTGACTCTATTGTATATTCTTCTTAAAACTTACTGATGATGGTTGAAGACAAACACTCTATTGAGGGACACTGCGGAGCTCTCGATCACTCCCGTGATTTTTCCTGCACATATTTATCCTACTCGAGAAAACAAAAACCAATCGAATCTAATAAAGTATGTACTGCATCACGGTATATCCCATAAAATAAGGTTAACAAAGAGCGGCGCGGTAGGGGATACTTTTATTAATTGGGGGATATATAGAAAAGACAAAATCGAGATTGAAATAGTAAAAAGTGAGGTTATCCCTTATCCATGGATTTTTGATAATACCTAACCTGCCCCCCTCATTAATCCTTTTAATGGCTAATCATAATTTGTTAAGTTAATTGAATAGTTTGAAGATATGATTTATAAAAATCGCTCATCATCAATTGAGTGAGATTAGAAGTATAAGTGTTAGGTTCAAATTTTTTGGTAAGTATAGGTGATAATAGTGACCAAGATACATTTCTAGTCTTCATGTGAGAAACAAACAAGTATTTCATGTTAAATCCTCCCAATTCAAAAATGCAGGTTTACCAGGTTTGCGCACAGAGAAAACTCAATCTTGCGGTGCATCTGATCCTGAATTTTTCCTTCACCGGCATAGTTTATTAAATTCTACAATGCGTAGATTGGTTAAAAGTTATCACGAAAACTAGTACATTTGGCATACGGTTTGGCATTAATTAATTTTTTTTTGTTGTCGAGCGTGCCGAGACATTCTGCGGTTTGCTTACTGGTAATCCATCAATGCCGGATTTCTTATGAATTGAACATCCTTATATTAGCGTTTCTGGTCTTACTTTTGTATTTAAATCTTTTATAAGCACAAACACGCCACTGTTGTGATCCATGTTCTAAAATGTACAAGGTTATGACCGCGGCCTTCGAGAAACAAAAGTACCTTATCCTGTGCGAGAATGGGGTATTTGGTTATTGTTTACCATATCCCTTTATTAAAGGCACACCAAAAATCCTAGAGTTATCATTGTTGCGCGAGATAATGAAGGGATTGGTTATTGTTTTCACGTCCTTGTCATGTCAGATGCTGCTCTAAGTGACCGGAAACGACTGAGTGTAGCTAGGAGCACGAAATTGTGCCATTTTTCAACAAGCTGGTCCAATGAAGAAGAATAAGTGTAACAATGGAATCAAATTTAAAACTATAGCCCAGGCATTGAATGGAAAAACACGAGCATGCAAAAGTGCTCAGCATTGATATTTCATAACTAACAATGCCGGTTGTTATAATATTGGATTCAGAGAATTTAGTTTGTTACAACTCACTGCCGGTATTGATGTGGAATCTAGCCGACATTGAATGGAAAAACACGAACATGCAGGGCAACTTTTTTCGGCATTGATCATTTATAACAAACAATGCCGGCTGTTATGATCTTCCTCATTCATATATCTTGCAATGAGACCCATTCCATAACATACAAATAACTCTATTACTAGCAACTTTCTTCTCCTTTTCGGTTTAAGATCAAAGACTTTTCGTTATCTTGTGGGATTCGTGCCTCATGATTAGGTCTTCAATATAAAAATGTAATTCCAACCGTGGTTTCATAATTCCTGAAATGGTTTGCTTTTGGGGTTTTCATCAATTTGAATTGAAATCAGATTTGTTAGTTGAACTTGCTACCATTGGGTTTATTTTGGCACTCATTTTTACACACACATCTGTAGGTTTCTCGTTCATCTACACGTACAAAGATATAAGATATACAGATGTTCATTTTGCAATCATAACCCGTTACACGTCTATATACCGATGCAAGATAGTGATTAGTCATCACTTGTCATTAACAAAATGTGACACACGCCTGTTTAGTGTCGTGCATGTGTTATTATAGCAGTGAGACCCTTGATATATGTGGGCATCCACATGTTAGACCCACAACACGATGATAATTTTGTTATTTTAAAAGGTACGATTTAGATCTTCATATGCAAGCCGGCATTGTTAAGAAAACACGAGCATGCGGGCGGCATTTCCAACATTCATGTTTCATGATAAAAACTACCGATTGTTATGAATTTTGATCAGTTAAGTAGAGTCTTAATCCAATTCCGGCATGGGTCTTCATCACTTAGGCATGGTCTTCATCACTTCCGAATGTAAAAATAAATAAATTTGTATCCAAAGTGAGGTCGGCGAGAAGGAGAAGAGAATTTGAAAAGGGAGTGGAAATTTAGAATTTGAAAGGGAATGGGAATATTTGGGTTTCAAAACTCTAACCTAAAAGAGATTAATAAGGATTGAGATGGAAATGAGAGATATGATTTTGTTTTTTTGATTTTAAGTTTTTAATTTTTTATTTTAAAGGAAGAATTATTTTAGTATTTTTGCCCCCCATACCCCTTAACGAGATACTATTGGTTGGGGAAGTAATTTATATCCCCCGATTAGTTTACATATCCCCCAGTCGTGTTCTTAACAAAAGGCACAACTGCGATCAAAAAAAAAAAAGTGTGTACACTTCGCAAATAAACGAGCATAACCAAACAAAGAATATTGAAAGTGAGTTACAAATTAGGGTATACCCATTTTATTCCCATCAAACTAGTGTGCTAAGGGTGTCAAAAGACCAAATTGCCCATACTAAAAAACCATGCGACTAAAACATATTCAAAAAAATTTCAAAATCTTTCTTCAAAACTCTAACCATACATGATGAGATCAAAAAAAAAAACACGAAGAATCAAAACGGATCGAAAGTCGGCAAGGTTTTAATGTCGGCCTTCTATTAAAATATAGTCGGCGGGGTTTATAGGTTGAATATCGTGCGGGCTTTCATCTGCGAAATCGGTAGTTACAAGGTCGGCCGATATTCAAATTATACCCTAAAGCTATATTTAAATTAAACACGATATTCATCTTTATACCTTGCGGGCTATATATAGTTTTAGTCGCGAGGTTATGAAATAATACCTTATGAGCTAATCATTTTTATACGTATGTCAAAATTCTATAGTCGTCGACGGGGTATTTTTTATCGACCTTGTGGACTATGCAGATGCCAAGCCAAGGTAAGAAATCAACAAGATGCCCGACTAGTGAAGCATTTACAACGATCTCACATTATTAGCCGGAAAATAATAGAAGTCGGCATCTTCTTAGTTTAAATAAAACCTTACTTAGGCCATAAGTTATCGGCATGTTCTTCATCACTTGAACCTTATAGGCCAAAGTTAAGTCGGCATGTTCTTATTCATTAATTACAAGGTCGGCACGGTATTCAACCTTATACCCTCTGACCTATATTTTAGTCGCACGATGTTCATCTTTATACCTTCTGAGCTATAGTTTGTCGGCGGGTTATGAAATTAATACCTTGCAGCTAATCATTTTTATCGTATGTCAAAAATTCTATAGTCGGCAGGGGTATTTTATACTCGACCTTGTGGACTATAAGATAGCGGCAAGGTAAGAAATCAACAAGATGCCGACTAGTGAAGCATTTACAACGATCTCTTGTGTGTCAAAATAATAAAGTCGCGTCTTCTTCATTCATCGACCTTCAGAAGGCCATAAGTTATCGGCATGTTCTTCATCTACTTGGAGACCTTGCTTAGGCCAAAGTTAGTCGGCATGTTTCTTCATTCAATAGTTACAGCGAGAATTAGAAAAGCACGGTATTCAACCTTATACCCTCACAGAAGCTATATTTTAGTCGGCACGATATTCATCCTTATACCTTACAGGCTATAGTTTAGTCGGCGGGTTATAAACTTAATACCTGAGCTAATCATTTTTATCTGTATGTCAAAAATTCTATAAAGTCGCGGGGAGTATTTTTTATGCTCCTTACGGACTATAAGATAGTTAACAGGTAAAGAAATCAACAAGATCTTGACTAGTGAAGCATTTTACAACGGGTCTCATGTCAAAAAATAATAAAGTCGGCATCTTCTTCATTCATCGACCTTCTAGGCCATAAGTTGTCGGCATGTTCTTCTTCATCATGATTAGGCCAAAGTTAGTCGGCATGTTCTTCATTGAAATCGACCTATAGAATTTTGATAGTTTCAAAACTGAAAATGTTGAATTCTTCTTTAATTTTGAGTATGATTTCATACCCAGCTTTGAATCCTCTTTTTAGAAGTGTTATGCTTTCCGTTGAAAAAAATATTCTCGAAACAAAAAAAAAAAAATCATCAAAAAATCTTCGGATGAGTTCAATCAAAAACAAAATTGCACAACTTAAATTCATGATTTCAAAATTTTAATCTAAACTCAATTAATTAACATAATCAGAATTTTTAGTGTTAATTAAACAAGGACATATTAGCCATTTAGAAAATACAAGGTTAAGGGGTCGCTTGATTTTACTTCAAAATGACCCGATTTTGTCTTATTGGGTATACCCCAATCTCGCCATGTTTAAAAACAGACTAATGTCAATAGCAATATTAGAATTGTGAAATGGTTCTTTGTTGTCAATTTCAATATATGCAACAAACCGTATATAATATTTCTTTAAAAATCTAGAAGAAGATTACCAGTTCATATATGACCCAGAGTTCTTATTGGATTATGAACAGCTGCTTGCTTGTCTAATCACTGCTTCTTAATTTTAACCGACTCCATTATTTTTGCACCTTCTTCCCCTAGTCCTTTCAACGAAACTACCGTGTTCATGTGTGGCAGAACTAGATGAAACCGTTGCACGTGGGAGCTCAACTTCTGACCAAATGGTCTCGTAAAATCCACCAGCCTTTTCGAGGTAGATGTCTTTGGGTCATAAATATTGAGATAATCCGAAGTGTAACTTAAAACACAGCCGCTCTTTGTAATACCTAATACTTCAGCATCTGGAAGTAATGTGAACTCTCTAGTCCAACCCGACGACCCGTATTGTTCATCATGCAGATTCAAGTCATCATAATCCGTATTCTTCTTTTTATATAGCCAGCCGTCATAACATGTTTTTCCGCTATATAATCCGTCATAAGTCACTATTTTTTTCGACTTGGTATAGAACAAACACTCACCTAAAACCCCTATTCTCTTTGTCTGACACGAATAGTCAGTGTCTGGTAGTGGAAACTGTTCAAAGTTTTCATCAGCCAAATCGAATACAACAATCTCCCATTCAAAAGTGTCTTTCCAGTAAAGAGCTCCATTCACATAGACACATTTGTTTCCAAGTGATCCAGAATCAAAATCTCCAACATATCTCCATCCACTGCCACTACCTAGAGTATATACCGTCACCTTGGGTTTTTTGTACCTTTCTTTATACATTGTGACAACTTTGTACTCATTGGTTGAAGGAAGGTAGCCAAATCCACACGACGAATAATATTCATCTGGAAAGTTCATCTTAGGTTTAGGAATTGTAACATACTCTTTGGTCATGGGGTTACAAACGGAAAATCTATTGTTCCCATACTGAACACAGATCAAACCATTACAAGAACCAACAAGGGTACTCTTAAACATATATGGATTAATATTTCTTATCCTATCGTCAATGGGTGTCTTATGACTTTCATTATATTCAAAATAATAGAGGTGACCATTCTTACCCACGGCTACAAAACCCAATTTACTAGAATCAGCAGCATAATAATTTAGACGATTTATGTGCATCCGGGAGAATAATGGATGTTGAATGAGGTTTCTCCATGCTTTGGATACCGCCTTGCAGCCCTGCGGCGATGGAACTAAGATTCGGCGGGAGAAGTAGATATTTATAGGGTTGATGTTCAAAAACGGTTAAAAAAAAGGTTGGGATCAAAATAAAATACTTCCTGAAATTATAATCTCTTCTGGGGAGAAGGTCAAAACCATCCAATCCATTGGACTTCCAATAATGCACATTATACAATACATTCGTTTAGTCTTAAGGTCTTTGTTCATCTATGAGCGAGAAAAATTTTTGATGAGGCGTTTTTAAAGGGGGCATGGGGGACTCATGTTGACTTATAAGTTTGAAAAATATAAAATAAGTTTATTTTTGGAGATAAAATCTGTTTTCTTAATTGGTGTAAAAACGCCCCCATCAAAAATTTTCTCTCTATGAACAAGATACGGAGTTGTAAGTTGTTAATTTGTTCCGTCTTTTGTAAAATTTCTGGTTTGCCCAGCAACGGCAGTTTCAGCATCGGCGTGTCAACATAAACATCATCAGCTACTACATCCACTTGGAAATCCTCCTAGCTAGTTGGAAATCTTTTGGTACTAGGTTTCTTTGTGCGTGCTTTTGGTTTAGCACTAGTATGATGTAAATAAGCCTTTGAGCATCATTATCAACTATGAATATATATCAGTGCATACTTGGAAGTAGTATACTACTTTGGCCAGTCTCAACCAAGAAGATTCTTCTCTTCAACTAGCTTTGTTAGACCACCTTAAATGTTTGATGTGTAATTAACGCTACTAATGCCAGTTATATCGAGACATTAGAAAATTTAATCTGACGAGTGTGGTTATAGCTAAGTGTAACCACAGAGATTGTTCCGCTTGGCGGAATCCCTTTTTTGTAGTCTTTGTTTTCACCTCCATTTGCACAGTCACCATGGATCGCCCAAATACCAGCGGTGATGAAAACCTGGACTACGAGTCGTGGATCAATTAAAATAGACAAGGTTCCAACACCAACAAGTTGATATGGCCGAGTTAAAGGGGACATAAACGCTCTCTTCTCTTTCCTCTCTTCTCTCCAAAACACAGGAAAAACCAGTAAAACCTACTTATTTCTTTGTTTAGAATCCTTGATCTGTCCGGATTAGATTTGATTTTTCGGATTAGTCGGGCAAATCAAGGTTAGTACTATTAGTTCTTATAATTTTATTCAATAAAACAAATTGTTGATCCAACAATTTTTCTATTTAGGTTTTTTTAATATTTTGCTTTGATTGATCTAATGACTTCTCCATGTCATCTAGATTTCTTATATATTTGCCAAGTTGGTGTTTTTTTTATGGTGCTGCTGCTTCATTGTTACCAATCATGTTATGGACGATGATCTTCTTCAGCAAACAAGACCAAGATTGGCAGTGATGATTTTATTTTGGGCATATTACTTCCTTTACATGGAAGCATCTAACATATATGATGTTAATGATCAAGAATCAAAAGATCAGGAATCAAAATGGTTTGAATTAATGACCATTAGAAGGATGTCAATTTCGTCGACGGAATGTAAATCAGTACAATTTCGATTTCTCGTTTCTTTAAGTTTCGAAATCTGTAAATTTAGTACTAGATTATTCTTTCTGTTTTCTAATGATGTAATTGATATTGATGTTACTGATTCCAATGGGTGGAATGGTTATCCTTCAAACCTCAATTTAAATGAGGTAATTTAATAAATTTCGGGTTGTTAAAACCCGTCTTTCCTTCAAAAAAAAGATATGGCCGAGTTGGTCTAAGGCGCCAGCTTAAGGCGCTGGTCCGAAAGGGCGTGGGTTCAAATCCCACTGTCAACAATACATTTTTACCACTTCAAGTGCAGTTAGCTGTTTAATATTTTTGGCTGAGCAGCTGCAGTTAAGATGCCTCACATTTTCAAAGACCCAAAGTTTCTAGGAATGGGCAGTATAACAAGTCAGGTTTTGCCGAAACTATAATGTTTAGGAGAAGGAAAACGAAATGCCATTTGCAATACAAATCACATGAATAGTTTTCAATACAGCTATGAAAGTAGAACTGGGAAAGCATTACACACACATTCAAGGCCGCGGCGATATGAACTATAAACCAATCATTAGAAGCAAATGAAACCAGTAATTTCTCCGGAAGGAGTATCAATCAAATATCAATGTCTAGCTTAGCAACGGAGGACAAGCATGTCCGCAGATCATATTCCAACTTCAACTCCTTGCAACCTTTGATAGTGATTTTCTGGAGAGATGCGCAGCCACGAATATCTGGAAAAACTGTCAGAACTGGGCAATCAACCAACTCCAGTTCTTGTAGAGAATTGTTGTACATGTGAGAATTAGAGATTGGTTCTTTCTCGTTCTCTACTGATGAGCAAAAACCTCGAAAGTCGGTGCAGCGTCTAACTGATAAGCTTTCAAGACGATGATTGTTTCGAAATATACCTTTTTGGAGAAAGATGAGCTCTGGAACATCTGTTATACTGAGCTGAACGAGAGAGGTCAGGTTACTCAATATTGAACTTACTGCATTGCCATTGATATCATGCAAGTGCAATTTCTTTATATTTGGAAAGATAGTTGGCGTGCCTGTCAGTTTACAACACCCATGGATGACCATAGACTCAAGGCAAGGGAAGGAGCTAGGAAAACTCGAATCATCTTGTGGTGGTGGAGGAGCAACCCATTCTTCCAAGTCTGACATAAACTGAAGCTGTAGATCAATTAAAGAAGGGAATGCAACAGGCTTCTTACAGGAATCGGTTTCTTCTTCATAAAACTCATTACCTAGATATTTGATAGAATCAGAGTTGCATATTCTCAGAATCCTAAGAAATGGGAGCTGCCCAAGTGCCGGTAGCTGTTTAACTTTTCTGCAGAGCACTAGCTGCAACCTCACCAAGTTCGGTAGGCAAGATGAAACTCCCATCCATGATGGGAACTTTGAGCCCATAAATTCAGTGACAAACAAATTCTTCAAATGAATAGGAGGTTGTAAAGCTTCCATCACCACACCATCTGCATCTTGCTTGCCAAAGTCTCTTAACAGCCTGCCACCCCAGTCTAGCCATAGGAGGTGAAGGTTTTGTTTCCCTGTTAAGTTTGCGCTCTCAGCATCAGTGCGATCTCTCAAATTGTTGAGATTCCAAATTGCTAATTCTTGAAGCAAATTTAGACCATTCAAATCCACAAGAGCATTCCCTGGTTCAATGACCTCCCCTGCGACATACTTCAATGTCTCAAGGCAATTTAGCCGTTCTATACCTTTTGGCATCTCATCTTCATCCCTGTCATGTACAAAATGTTTCAACTTCCTCCAGTTAGAAATATCTTTAGGAAGCTTACATCTTCCAAATCTGACTGTCTCTAAATTGCTGAGGCTGTTGAGGCATGAGTCGGGTAATAGTTCAATACCAGTATCTTCAAGGTCAAGGCATCTCAGAAATTTCAAGTCCCCAATATTGTTAGGTAATACCTCCAAATTTTTGCATGACTTAAAATCCAATTTCTTCAGATATTTGAAACTTGTGATGCAATCAGGTAATTCCGTGATCCCCGTACCTGAGACATCAAGCAAAGTTAAATGCTTCCAAGCTTCGATACCTCCAGGGAACATCTGAAATTCGGTGCACTGAGAGAGGTTGAGTGTCCTTAAGTTACAGAAGCTAGTGACTGAATCAGGTAGTGTTGTAATCACAGTACACGAGAGATTAAGATGCCTCATATTTTTCAACGACCCAAAGTTTCTAGGAAGCTCTTGAAACTTGCTACTACATAATATCAACGTCTGTAAATTATAAAGACTACAGATATCATTCAAAGCAGCGCTAATCTCGCAATATGAAAGATCTAGATACCGTAAATGTCTCAAGTTAGAAATCGAAAGAGAAGTTGGTACTGTCATGTTTCTGAACGCACTCATATCTAATACCCGCAAATTCTTAGCACCAATGAAGAAACTCTGAGGATTCAAATCTGTACCTGGCCCGTTTATTGTAACAACTGTGCGCAATTTCTTTCCATTACTCAGGGCATCATAAAATGCTTTTAAAGATCCTTCATCAGCAACATATGTTAAACGGTGAATGTTAGGAATATGTTCCAATTCATGAGCCTTCAAAGCCGAGCATTCATGTCTCCCAACAACAATCTGTGCAAGATCATGAATAAGATCATGCATCTTACACGTCTTGATATCACCGAACTCATCTTTCTCAGCATCTTGGAAGAATGAATTTGACAATAAAATGCTGAAATGGTCATTCCCAATATCTTCCATTGATTTTTCCTTTTGTGTACCCGATGATTGCAGGAATCCTTCTGCCATCCATAACCGAATAAGAGTTTCTTTTTCAATCTTCCAATCCTTCGGAAATATTGAGCAATAAGAGAAACATGGCTTCAAGTGTGCAGGTAAATTATCATAACTTAACTTCAGTATTTGTATGATTTTGCTGTTAGTTTCTGTCATATCCCAAATCTCATTTTCCATGATAGATAACCAATCTTGTACATCTTCTTTTGAGTGCAGTAGACTTCCTATAGTTCTTGCTGCAAGTGGCAAACCACGACATTTTCTTGCTATCTCCTTTCCTATTTCCTCCAGTTCTGGAGTTTCCGCAGCTCCACCAGGGGCAAAAGCTTCCTTTTTAATAATATACCAGCATTCGTCCGCAGATAGATGCTGTAATTTATAAGGAGAGATTGACCCGCGAACAACAGATGCAACTTGGTTTATACGAGTAGTGACCAAAATCCGGCTTCCCTGAGCACCAACAACCAACCACCTCTTAAATATAAGCCATTCCTCATCATTCTCGTTCCACAAATCGTCTAGCACCAGCAAATATTTTTTCCCGGATAAATGCTCTTGAACTAGGTTTACTAGAGTATCCAAAGTTAGGGATGAATCACACTTGGTTCTAGTAATGGACTCCACAATACCTCCTAGAAGCTCACTGAAATTAAAATGATCCGATACACAGACCCATACTCTTGGTTCAAAGTGTTTCACTATTACATCGTCTTTGAAAACCAATTGCGCTAACGAAGTCTTGCCAATCCCCCCCCATACCCACAATAGTTATGACAGAAATTTTCTCGACTTGGTTATTTGAGTTGATCAACAACTCAACTATGTTTGACTTATCAGATTTCCTTCCAAAGATTTCTGAATCTTCTACAAAGGCAACAGTTTCTCGGTACTTGCGTTCACGATGTCGATCAGCAATAGAATTACAACAAATCATTTGCAACTGAAAGCTATCCTTTTCCTTGCATATTTCGTCAAACATTTGATTAATATGCTTGATTTTCCGAGCCATTTTTAAACGAAATGCAAGTGGGTTGGAAGAAGAAACGAGATTCCGTACCTTAACCCTCTTTCCAGTCATTTCATTTCTCCGCATGACTTCATATGAGAACTCATCCAATACATCATCAGCATCATAAGCAGCATCTTTAAGCCGCTCCAGCCACAATCTCACCGAACTGTCGCTTATCTGCTTCCTTTCAGCATCATCTGTTACAGCAGCAAGCATTTTCAAGGTGTTCTGAAGCTTTTTAAGGTCATTCTCAACACCCCAAGCAAGACCAATTTCCTGAGCAGCAACAGAACCCAACTTCTTTAAGATTTCAGTTACACCACTAACAAGAACTGTTTCGACCACCATGATAGATCTAGCTTGGTAATCCCTCAGAATTTAGATGAACAAATTAGCAGCAATAATTCCAGTGAACCAAAAAGTCAAATCTTTAATAGTTCATTACTAGAATGGTGCAATGTATAACCAAAAGTCAACACGGGAAACTCAATGTAAACTAGTAGGAAATTGAAGTTTGAACAGAGTAGAGTCAACCATATTTTTAAGACAATTACTAGTTCAAATTTGTGTTAAGAGTCAAATTATGGACAAAATTTATAGGTCTTACTTACACAAAAAAATATAAGAAAAGATATGACAGTAAATCAACATACCTCATCTCACTGGAGCATTTAATCAAATGAGTTTGCTACACAAATACAATCTGCGCCAATGCTAGCACAGTTCAAACACACCAACCTGTCGCCTGCTTGAATGCCAAAATCCAAGCATGAATGCAGATGAGACCCATTGCGACCTAAGATCATTTTCATGAATATAAGGCAATGAATCAATTGCAAGTATCTTTGTTTAACCCAATCACAAACAGAAAAAGAATTGCATCCCGAATACGTGATTTACTTCATACAATTATAGAGATCGGTTGAATGCAGTAAATTGCCTTTAAAGTTGACTGCAGAATCATGATATCTATATTATTACAATTGCTGTGGTGTCAATACCTCAGCCTTAGCCCCTTAGTTCTTGCGTTATTCCGCACTTTCTAAAACTATTAGGGTCAAGCTTCACTGTTCATGCGCACAATGCATAATGCATTTGGGTTCGAATTCAAGTTACATACAAACTCCATTTGTGCACTGCACAATGACATTCATTTCACAGTAATAAAAAAACCATCCACACGGATCTTTAATTGTTCATTACTGAAACGGCATGGCATATGAAAGAGAGGAAAATTTCAACTAGCTAAATAATTTTCTAAGAACTTGAATTATTCAAGTATGTAAGAGTCAACTATGTAAAAAATAATCATATGAAAGTAAGACAACATAACTTATCTCACCGAGGCATTTAACCAAAAGACTTAGATACGCAACTTGCAGTCCTGCTAATGCATACGGAACCACGCCATTTGCTTCCTTT
>JAJJWW010001721.1:0-47038 GCA_023531295.1 Papaver armeniacum | reverse complement strand
CGCGCGTTTCGAGGTGTCAGGCCATAGTCTGCCTAGGCCGACCAGTCACACGCAAAGGTGGGTCCACGTCGATCACTTCGACATCCTTGGGACCTCTTGAGTCTATATCTACACCCTCCGTTTAGGCTGGCGAAGATGGATGGACACGATCAAACTACGACAGATGTGCATTGCCGCAAACCCTAATTAGGGTTTTGAAACAGTCACGCACACGTGACTTTGGCTAAACAGTTTAGCAAGCCATGCTTCTCCTTTGGGGAGATCGATCTTGCGGGGCCCACGTCGGGCTGATGGTGAACATATGTGCATCTCTCTGATGGTCTTAGGTAAGATCTAAGCCATCCAAATATGCTGGTTAAGCTGGATAGTTGGGGATCAATTTAAGACATTAGTGGAATTTCCATGACCCTTGAAAAGCCTCACGCCCATCATGTTTCGGGCAAACGTTCATGGCTCTATGACCATGTCGTTAGCAAGCCGATCAGGTAGGGACAGAGTGGGCCTGCCAATGTGTATATTGGCGCCTCCTCAATCGTTCATGGTGCGATCTAAGCCGTCCAATCAGGCTGGTGAAGTTGGACGATCGAGATCGTTTTAAGACTGTCTTGAACAGTCTTGCTCGTTCGAGCTTCTTCCAAAGCAACGCGGCCAACCTATTTTAGGGCTGGCGTTTTAGCACGCTGGGAAGCAATGTGTGATGCTCGACCAGCTAGGTCATAAGTAGGCTCGCCGGTGGTCATCACGGTGATCGCCTGCTCCTGCTAGGGTTCGTCTAGGCTGGTTAAATCATGCGGTCAACTTGCGTGGCCGTGATCATTTCTGAGACTGATACGGACAGTCCAGATTTCCCTTAGGAAATTAAATATGCTCAATCGGACTAATATAAGCACACCGATATGAGATTCCCTTTGTTAGAGAATGGTGTAGCCTGTACGGGTTTTTCGTGCATACCTCACTATTGACACTTGGAGATTCATGTTACTCTGCTAAGAGTAACACTCAGTCGTCGTGCCACGCCAATAATGAGAGTTCTGCTGAGAACAATACTGGAAATACTAGGCTAATCATGCATTAATTAATAATGCTAAAAATTCACTGAATATTTGGGATTGTTGCCACATGCACCATTCTAGGTGAATTTTGTATATTTATTGAATTGCTTCGAATAAATAAAGCGGAGAGGTTTTATGCACTCATCGCTTATGAAACGGCTTTACCCTTTGCAGGATGTCATCACATTATTTTTGGTTTTACAATTTTAGCCCTGAACTAAAATCCACCATCAATAGAAGTTTTCACCTACCGGCCACGACAAACAAATACCTATGCACTAGTGAAAAATCATACTAGTATGATCTTCTTGACTTAGAGAATCTGGACATGGGAGTTGTCACGAGACCCAGGAATTCGCTTCCTCTGAAAAGAAAAGCGATGTTGGAGTCAAAAGAGAAGAGGAATTACTACCTCAAAAATCAAGATATAATTAAAGTCATACTCTGGGAACAAGCCGCCTGTGTTTAGTAGAAGAATCTGGCAGGGTTGAAGATGATTCACTCATTTCTGACATGATGCAAGAATATGGTCTTAGCAGGAGAATCTCTATTTCAAATCGAGAAGGATGGTCTAATTTCACCTGCATATGTATATGCGCTGCAGAAACCCTAAGAGGAGGCAGATGCTAAACAACCGCAACAGGACTTATCCGAAAGACGAGGATTCAACGCCAACCAAATCATGCTTCTCATTGAAACCCTAATTAAAACCGGGAGAATACTGTCAGATAGTCAAAAGAGGAATGCTTTCGGCTCAGCGCTAGATCCTGACAGAACATACTCACTGACTTGACTGAATCGAAATCAGCATACCTGAAAGATGCAACCGTGGTCTGACGGCCTGATCCACTTCCGATATAGATGCCACTGCCCTTGTAATGTTTATTTGCTTTGGCTTGATCATTTATTTCTTGACTGTCACCATCTAGTGCTTACCCCGCAACAATGTCATTGTTACGTGCTAAGCATAGGACTTAATGTTGATGGTAGTATTTGGTTCAGGGCTAAAATTGTAAAACCCTGTGTTTAATGCGTCGTCTGCAAAAGGACTAAGCCATTTAAAAGTAATGAGTGCTCGTGCCTCTCTACTCACACATGTATTGAGCAACTTAGTATATTTATTCAGAATGGTGCATGTAGCAACAATCCCAAACATTCTGCAAACTGATAGGTGTAGAATACACCGTATTTACTATATAGAGTTTATGCTTTCTTTGCTATTTTTCGTGTGAATTGTGTATTTTATGTTCACTTTTGAGTTATTAGGTGCAATGGAGTCTTTGGGAGCAAAAGAAGGAGAAAACGTTCATTGGGAGCGAAGAACGGAAATATGAAGCTAACGGCGAGAGCTTGAAGTCAATCCGATGCGTACGAGAAAGTTACGAGCGAAACCTATGAATAAGCTTGTCGGATACATGAAACCGAGCAGACCATGTTTGAGCTAGTTAGCCCTTAACGGGAACAGTTGGGTGCCTAGAGTCATGTCTGGTAACCCCTTATCTATTTCATTTGAGTGGGATTATCCACTCCCCGTTCCTACACCCTAGATCGAAATCAAGTTTCGATTTCATTTCTCAATCATTGTTTTCACCAAACCGAGAGGGAACTATGGCTGCCGTTGTCTTCTTTGTTAATCGAGAGAATACAAGATCGAAATTAAAATTTGGGTTTGCGAATGGAATGGGTTTGAGTTGATTTTAAAGGAGATGAAGATGGGGTCTTTGTTATTGGAAAGATTCGAGAGAAGGATTTGAAGAACCCAGATCTTTGTTGTCTTGTTGATTGAAGAACGAAAATTGAAGTTGGGTTGGTGAAGCTTGGATCGAGATTGATTAGAAGATTGAGGGGATGAATTCGTTCTCGGTGATGGTCTCAGTGATGTTGTTCAAGTTAGGGTTCGCCATTTCTATGAAGTAAGATGAAGAAATTGGGCTCAGGTGATTGAATGAATACACTCTGGTGCTGTTGTGTTGGTAGTTTGCAGGGCAAGAACATGATGTAGGAAGAGGTTGGAAAATGGTGGTGCATGTTGGTGTTGGACTCGGACCAAGGAGTCCGAGATGATCCTGGTGAAGGCTGAAACTTCGGGTGGAACTAGGTGTTGATGCTTGTCCGAGGGAAGAAGGTGGATGAATAATAACACGAGATGATGGAATTGAGAGATTGATTAGAAGATGGGTTGGTTACGGGTATTAAGGCCAAATCGAAGTGGAGATTGGAAATTAGGGTATGAAATTGCGGAGCTAGTTGGGGAGATGCACGTACCAATGGACTCAAGGCATTGGAGATGTCGGTTGGAACAAGAATGAGCTTCGGGTTTAGCAACCGCTCTGCGATTCTGGTGAGGACGGGGAGTATGATGGAATTGCAACTTGCATTGCAACTGGAGCTAGGTGAGATGTTGGCCTGAGCTAAGGTGGTGCTGTATTATGTTGATTGCTGGAATTACAGGGGAAACTGCAGGTGGAGTGATGGTTTGTGAAGGTTCAGGTGGAAATCCTGTGAGCAAATGAGTTGGTCTTGAGATGTTGCAGGTGAAGCTGGGATCTAGGCTTGTCTTTGCGGAATCTGGGTGAGCTCAATTGTGCAGGGATGGACTCAAATTAGTGTTGCAGCTGGAACTAATATGGTAGCCTGAGATGGATGAAGTAGAACCTACAGACCTGCAGGCTGGTACAGCTGAGCTAGAGCTGGTGCTAGGTTGGCTTGAACTCTGATTGTGGCATTGATGCAGTGAGTGCTGCGGACCGGTGGCATTGAGGCTGGTTATGGAGATTGCAGGTCTGATTTTCCTGAGTGCAGGTGGTGCTGGGTGTTAGTGCTGGTGATTGCCATGGCTTTGGTGGTTTCATGAGTAGACTAGGGTTGATGTTGGAGCTGTACAAAGCAGGTGGTGCAGTCTGTGGATAAAGAATTGGAGGTTGTTGATGCTTGCTTGCTGATGGAGTGGAGATGTTAAATGAGCTGCAGTTGCTGTGTGAAACTCAAATGGAGTTGTGCTGGGTGAATGTAGATGTAAATTAGATGGCCTGATGGTCTGGTGGTGGTCTGAGCTTATGGCTGAAGCTATAGAGTGCTTGCAGATGGGGAAGAACATAGATGGATGCCATGTAGTGGTAGTTGCTTGCAAGAGAATTGAAATAAGAGTTATACTTTTGGTGATTTGATTGAGCTACAGTTCTGCAGGATATGGAAGTGAAAGAGGCATTGGAATAGCCATCATGGTGGAAATGTCTTTGGTGAAGCACAATGATTGTGCTGCAGAGTCTGGCCAATGCAATGGCCTGAGCTAAGACCCAACTCAGTCTTGTCACCCTGACTCAATTAGCTGACTCGATCCGACTCAGACCTGACTCGCCCTGACTTGGTGCTGACCGATCCGACCGAGTTGACTTGTTGACCGGTGGCCGAGGCGGACTTTGCCGGCCACACGGGAGTTTGTTTTCCGGCGGTGACTATTCCGGCCGGATTCCGACCACAATCCCATTTTTCCGGAGAGCAAAAAAAAAAAAAATTCCAGAATTTTCTATGGACTTCTCTCATGGGTGTGAAGACTTGGGCTAGGAATTGGATGGAGAATTGGACTCAAATTTGGAAAGAGA
Organism: Papaver armeniacum; assembly: GCA_023531295.1. Lineage (NCBI taxonomy): Eukaryota > Viridiplantae > Streptophyta > Magnoliopsida > Ranunculales > Papaveraceae > Papaver > Papaver armeniacum. The sequence continues at coordinate 42,384 of JAJJWW010001721.1, read as the reverse complement.
AGGTGGAAGAGTTGAGAAAAGCTTGGATTTGGAAATTGAATTGCTAAAGGAAAAGGATTCTATTCCTTGGAAGATTTGGAGAATATTGAAGCCTATAAATAGAGAAGTTTTCTACATCTCTACACACACATCACTTGTGTTTTTGCTTGCTTTTCTAAGATTCTTCTTTTTAATTATTTGTGTGATCTTGAAAATTCTCCTTTTAATTATTATTTGTGTGAATTTCAAAAACATGAGTAGCTAATTTTCTTATTGATTGAGGATGAATTCCTAGTTCTTAATATATGATTTAAGTTTTTGTTTTCAATTCTATCTTGAGATTTTTCACATGATTATCGATTGTTTTTACTAATAGGAATGTTTATTCATTCATGATTGATTGATAGATTGTTTGGAGTGCACGCTAAATTGATTTGTTAATTGATCTATATGTAGTATAAGTTAGGGAATACGTAATCGTTCTCGACACTTTACACAAGTAGAAAACACGAGACCTTGCGGAGGGATTCCGTGGAGCAATTGTGTGTAGAAACAACGCTAGAAAGTGGACCAAGCGAACCCCAGTTTAACTACTAGTACTAAACCTAAATTCATAGATCTTAATGCATTCGAGGAATTACATCTTGTAAAAGCGAACCTCGGGGTGGTTCTTTTGAATAGAATCGATAACTAAAGCGGACTGTTACTCGGTGAAATTAGGGATTTTGGGGCTAGCTAAGCGGACCTTGCTATCCTACGGTTGGTGATAATCTGTGACTAATAACAAGTAGAAAAGAACATAACTTTAATCATTGTTTTGCAACGAAGAAGGATTCCTTGATCTTGTCTCTCTTTTTGCTTTCAACTTTATCTTTTAATTGCTTTGTTTATTTTCTTTTGCTTTTTACACCCCCCTTTCGTGACAATTTTTACAACTAGAATCTCTTGCTCCTCGTGGGAACGAACTTGACTTCCATTATATTATTTTTAATTGAGTGGAAATAAGATATTAATTTGATTGCACCTACGACACGCATCAAATTTTGGCGCCGTTGCCGGGGAGCAACGGGCGATTTTTAGTTGTTTTTATTTTTATTTTTGCTTTATTCTTGCTTTGTTAGATTCTTTCCGTATCTAACTTAGTTTTTGAGAATCTTGTTTCAGTGTATACCTTTGGTGAATGCCTAAAGAGGGCAGACCGAGTCCAATACGTCTTCGATCCGGCACTCAACTAAAGGATTTCATTCGTGCGATTAACACTCCACTTCCTCCTTCTTCATCAAGTGATTCGGACAAAGAGGAAGAAACGATGGCTGAACGTACACTCAAGGACCTAGCTTCTCACAAGCTCGATACACAACAATGGTGTATCCAAACTAACTCAACCTTCGAGATCAAGCGGGGTTGATTAGAGAGTTACAAAGTTCCATGGCATGGTGAATGAGGACCCAAACAAACATCTTATGGACTTCTATGCCATAGTTATGGCCATGCTTCCACCGGAGACTAATGCGGATGGAGCAATGTTGAAAGCTTTCCCGTTTTCTTTGGCGGGCAATGCTAAGGAATGGTTATATTATTTACCTTCCTAAGTATCACAACATGGAATGGGATGAAGAAACTTTTCCTCGAGAGATATTTTCCGCATCCAAAGCTACTCAAATTCGCAAGGAGATTTGTGGATTGAAACAACAAGTGGGAGAATCATTGTATGAATGTTGGGAGCGATACAAGAGGTTGGTGGCAAGATGTCCACACCATCAATTTAGTGATGTTATGATACTCCAATACTTCTATGAAGCTCTTCACCCAAGTGATAGGTCTCTTCTTGACGCCGTGGGTGGTGGTGCACTAATGAACAAGACTTTGACCGAAGCTAGAGAGTTGATTGAAAGTATGGCGGCAAACTCGCAACAATTCTACACAAGGGATGAACCAATGGTTAGGCGAGTGCATGAAGTTAGTGATTCATCATCATATCTTGATCAAAGGATGAGTAACATGGAGACAATGATTCAAAGGATGGCCGCGGTAATTATTCCGGATGGTGAGACCGAACAAGTGAATGCTTTATATCCAAATCAAAGGCCAAGGTACGATCCATACTCCAATACCTATAATCTCGGTTGGAAGGATCATCCCAACTTTAGTTATGCAAACAAGCAAGCGGCGGCTCCTAACCCATATGCACAACAAGGTGGTTTTCAACAATCACGTTTCCAACCTCAACAACAAGGTGGTTCTCAACAATTTCAACCACAACAAGTCAAGGAACGTGATTCTTCAATTGATGATAAGCTTAATGTCATGATGCAAGGTATTACGTCATTGTTTCAACAAAATCAACAAAAGACCGATTCGGCTATCAAGGATTTACAAACTCAAATGGGACAATTGGGGACCGATGTGAACCTATTAAAATCTCAAGCATCCACAAAACTTCCTTCGCAACCATTTGTGAATCCAAGAGAGAATGTTAATGCGGTTACTTTAAGAAGTGGAAGACAAGTGGATGGTCCAAGTCATCATGAAGAAGCTATTGAAGAGGTAGTCAAAGATAAGGAGGAAACCGCACCAAAGGAGAACTCCACACCAAACGACCAATCCAAGGAACCGGTGCCTACTTTCACTCCACCTCCTCCTTTTCCTAGTCGTTTTGCTAAATCCAAGAAAGAAGCTCAAGACAAGGCACTTATGGATATCTTCAAGAAGATTGAAATCAATATACCATTCATTGAGGCCATCAAGACAATGCCACGGTATGCGAAGTTCATGAAGGAATTATGCACAAAGAAGGATAGGTTGTTGATAATGAAATTACTAAAGTTGGTGAGAGTGCGTCGGCTATGCTATTGAAGAAGATGCCTACAAAGTGCACGGATCCCGGTGGTTTCACGGTGCCAATTACTATTGGTAAGCAAAGGTTTGAACATGCTTTACTTGACTTGGGTGCTTCCATTAGTGTGATGTCGGCCGAAATATATGACTCCTTGAATCTTGGACCTTTGAAAGAGACAAGAGTTATTATCCAATTAGCGAACAAGTCTAACATATATCCAAAGGGGCTTGTAGAAGACGTGCTAGTGCAAGTAAATGAGCTTATTTTTCCGGTGGATTTCTTTGTGGTGGATATGGACAATAATGAGAACCGAGCATCTACTTCTTTACTTCTTGGGAGGCCATTCATGAAAACCGCAAAGACGAAGATTGATGTTGATAAGGGTACACTCACTATGGAATTCGACAAGGAGATAATACACTTTAACATATTTGAAGCCATGCGTTACCCAAGTGATGTGCATTCCGTTTACTCCATTGATGTGGTTGATTCATTAGCGCAACAAATGGTGGAATTGAACCAAGAGGATGAACTTGATGTGGTGTTGCAAAAGAGCATTGAATTGGACGTCCATGGCTTGTCTAACTTGGATGTTGAAATCTCCAAGGAATTGGTGGAGATGTGTGGTGCTTTGGCGACATTGCAAGAAGCTAAAAAGGGTAATGTTTCTTATATTTCTTTACCCGTGAATGATGAAATACTTGTACCATCTATTGTGAAGGCGCCCAAACTAGAATTGAAGCCGCTTCCGGACCATTTGAAGTATGCTTTCTTGGGAGATGGAGATGAGCTTAGGTGATTATTTCTAAGAACCTCACACCGGTACAAGAAGACCGTTTGCTTAGAGTCTTGAGAGAGCACAAAACAGTTATTGGGTGGACAATTGCGGATATCAAAGGATTAGTCCATCCATGTGCATGCATCGGATTCTAATGGAAGAGAACGTGAAGCCGGTACGTGATGCTCAACATAGGCTTAATCCTCCCATGATGGAGGTTGTGAAGAAAGAGATACTCAAATTGCTAAGTGTGGGGGTGATCTACCCAATTTCCGATAGCAAGTGGGTTAGTCCGGTTCAAGTAGTACCAAAGAAATCCGGAGTTACGGTTGTTCGCAATCAAGACGATGAACTTGTTCCTACAAGAGTTCAAACCGGTTGGAGAGTGTGCATTGATTATAGAAAGCTTAATTCCGCAACCGAAAGGATCACTTTCCTTTACCTTTCATTGATCAAATGTTGGAGCGGTTAGCGGGCATTCTTATTATTGCTTCTTGGATGGTTATTCGGGATACAACCAAATTGTTATTGCACCGGAGGACCAAGAGAAGACCACTTTCACTTGTCCATTTGGAACGTTTGCATATAGACGGATGCCGTTTGGCCTTTGCAATGCGCCGGCTACTTTTCAAAGATGCATGGTGAGTATATTCTCGGATTATGTGGAGCGCATCATCGAGGTATTTATGGATGACTTTAGTGTTTATGGCAATTCTTTTTGATGGTTGTTTAAATAACCTTGAACTAGTTCTTAAACGATGCATAGACACAAACCTTGTCCTTAATTGGGAGAAATGTCACTTTATGGTAAACCACGGCATAGTACTTGGTCACATTGTGTCCTCTCGAGGGCTCGAAGTGGACAAGTCAAAGATAGATTTAATAAGAAACTTACAATATCCCACTTCGGTGAGGGAAATTCGTTCTTTTCTTGGCCATGCAGGTTTCTATAGGCGGTTTATCAAGGATTTCTCCAAAATCTCCATGCCGATGTGCAAGTTATTACAAAAGGAGGTACCTTTCGACTTCAACAAGGAATGCAAGGATGCTTTTGATAAATTAAAGGACATGTTGACAAGTGCGCCAATTATCAAATCACCGGATTGGAATCTTCCGTTTGAATTAATGTGTGATGCTAGTGATTATGCGGTTGGAGCCGTTTTGGGTCAAAGAGTGGACAAGTTGTCCCATGTTATCTATTATGCATCTAGGACCCTTAATGATGCACAAATCAATTATTCTACCACGGAAAAGGAGTTATTGGCTATAGTTTTTGCTTTGGAAAAATTTCGATCATACTTGGTGGGTACAAAGGTTATTGTGTATTCCGATCATGCCGCACTAAGACACTTAATAAAGAAGAAAGAAGCTAAGCCAAGATTAATCCGGTGGATCCTATTGTTACAAGAGTTCGACATAGAAATTCGTGATAAGAGGGGTGTGGAGAATACCGTTGCGGATCATCTTAGTAGACTTGTTATGTCTCAAGAGGAACTTCCATTACATGACCGCTTTCCGGACGAACAACTTTTCTCCATGGAAGAATCAACACCTTGGTATGCGGATATAGTGAATTACTTGGTGACAAGGAAGGTACCTAGTACAATGTCTAATTTCCAAAAGATGAAACTTAAGAAGGTAGCTAAGCAATATGTGTGGGATGAACCATACTTATGGAAATATGGCGTTGATCAAATAATGCGAAGGTGCGTACCTAACTCCGAATTTCAATCCATCCTCTCCTTTTGCCACACTTTTGCATGTGGTGGTCACTTTGGTTCGAAACGCATCCGCTCTCAAAGTTCTCGAGTGGATTCTATTGGCCCACCTTGTTTGAAGATTCATATATTTTTTGTAAATCGTGTGATAGATGTCAGCGAACGGGCAATCTAGGTGCTCGAAATCAAATGCCACTCACACCAATTCTCGCCCGTTGAGATTTTTGATGTGTGGGGTATTGATTTTATGGGCCCTTTTGTCAATTCGAATGGAAACTTTTATATACTTCTTGCCGTTGATTATGTTTGAAATGGGTGGAGGCTAGAGCCACCAAAACTAATGACTCTCAAGTTGTTTGTGATTTTGTAAGGGAAAGCATATTCAATAGGCATGGAACACCAAGAGTGGTGATAAGCGATGGAGGCTCACATTTCAAGAAGGCTTTCCACGCTCTCCTCAAGAAGTACAACATAACACACAAAATTGGTACGCCTTATCATCCACAAACTAGTGGACAAGCGGAAATTTCGAATCGTGAGATAAAGTCCATTCTTGAGAAAACGGTGAATACCACGAGGAAAGATTGGAGCTTTAAGCTCAATGATGCACTTTGGGCGTATAGAACGACGTATAAGACACCGATTGGTATGTCTCCGTATAGGTTGGTTTATGGTAAGGCTTGTCATCTTCCGGTTGAACTTGAACATAAGGCTTATTGGGCGATAAAGAAATTCAACATGGAGTATGATGAAGCGGGGAAACAAAGGAAGTTACAACTACATGAGTTAGAGGAGATACGTAATGATGCTTACGAGAGTGCCGGATTTACAAGGAAAAGACTAAGCTTTTTCATGACAAGATGATTTCGCGGAAAAGTTTTGTTGTGGGGCAAAAAGTCCTTTTATTTAATACTCGTTTACGTTTATTTCCGGGGAAAGCTTAAGTCCGTTGGGTGGGACCATTTACTAATGTTTATGCTCATGGTGCGGTTGAAATTGTTAGCAACAAAACAGGACAACATTTGAAAGTCAACGGCCATAGGTTAAAGCCATATTATGAAAACTTTCCAACGGAGCATGTGGACGTGATTGGACTTGAGATGCACTCCTCTGGAGGAGTAATGTGCCGCAAGAGCTAAGTCGGGCCGTCGACTTTAAAACAAGCGCTTAATGGGAGGCAACCCATCGGTTTTGTATTTCTTATCCTTTTGCTTTTGTTATTTCTTTTTCTTGTTCCTTATCATGTTAAAATTTCCCACCTTGACTTTACTAGGAGGATTCAATTACATTGAGCACAATGTAAGGTTTAAGTGTGGGGGAGTGGTTAAGCATGTTTTTAAAAAAAAATTACAAAAAAATTAAAAAAAAATTAAAAAAAAAAAAAAAAAAAAGTTTTACATAAAAACTCCAACTTTTAAAGATTCTAGAGTCACTAGCATACTTCTAGGTATGTTTACATAGAGATTTTGACCGACATAATTGAACTTGGAAATGTTAGAGAACTACATTCGGATTTCTTGCTTGTTTGAGTGTTAAATAATGGATTTAATCATGCGGTGATGCGAATTTGGTGCGAGGAGAAGTGCATTATTAGAGTTGCTGATCAATCATTAGTGGAGACTACCCGTATTCATATCATGAGAGGCACCCGACCAGAAATTTTCCATCTACTAAAGAGCTTCTTTTGAGTGTGTGTCACCATACGTCAATTCGGGTAGAATGGTGAGCTACCCAACCTCCCACCAATAGAAGCACTACTCTTTGATCTCTTGAGTGCTAATTTTGTCAATCATGAGGGTGACGTCTATAGATGAAAGCTTCCTTCTTGTAGTTCGATTTGCAGTTAGCACCATTCTCTCTCTCGACAACAACGGATCCATAGAAACACTCTCATCATCAACAAGAAGCGACACCAAAATCTACAAGGAAAGTTGGAAAAGTTTAAGGTTTACAAGCAACGGAACGAGAAAAAAGAGCAAATTTCAAATACAAGTAAAGCAACATACAAATGAGCGGATTTTACATATATGTTGAAGACTTACAATACAATGAGCATAATTATACATACAAGTATGAAGACTTATTCATAAAAGCGAAGAAAATTAAAAGGTGAGAATTTTTGAAAGTTTATGATTTGAAAGACGATACAAGTTGTGAAGAATCAAGTGGTAAAATACTTCTTCCACGGCCATGGTTTATTTTGTATTTAATTTTCTTATTGATTAAAAAAAAAAAAAAAAAAAAAAAAAAAAAAAATTGAAAGAAAAAAAAAATTTGAAAAAAGAAAAGAAAAGAAAAAAAAAAGAGAGAAAAACAAGAGAAATATTTGTTCTTATTTTTATTTAATGAGCCGTGGGGAAGGAAAATTTATAAGGAAGTTTCAAGCGACAAGGATTTAAGGTAAAAGAGTTATAAATTGTCAAGGATTTATGAAATTCAAAGGTTTATCATCAATAGTTGAAACCGAAACCGAAGACCAAGGAGATCAAGACGAGGAGCGGAAGACGTTTCTATTGGATGCCGTGAGAGTGGTGTTATCATAATTGGCGATCGGATGTGAAGGTGAGTAAGTAATCTCATCCTCAATAATAAATGGTTGATTTCCTTTCTTAGAGATCGTCAGAAAAATGGTTTTTCAAAATATTAAAAGATGTGGGTTTTTAAAAAAAAAACATTTCGGAAGTTGTCCTTCCCACCATTCAACGTGTTGCAGGATTTCTCTCTTCATTCCTACCTGCACACATGTGAGAACCATAAAAAAGACGTCTTTTTGAGTGCAATTATCATAAAATCCTATTTGGTGAGGCAGAAGTCGAGGCGAAATGCTTATTGATCGTTTCTCAAACACGCGTTCTCTCATTATGGGATGGTCATTTCTCACTCAACATTCAAGAATGAGAATATGTTCTTTAGTATTTCTAACTTCTTATTACTAGCATGCAGAAACTCTATGTCCTCATAACTCTTTGGATTCTTGGGACGCTGGAACGCTTTGAAGTTGTGAGTTTTTAGTTTGATTTGCTCGAGGATTAGCAAAGTCTAAGTGTGGGGGAATCTGATAGGTGTAGAATACACCGTATTTACTATATAGAGTTTATGCTTTCTTTGCTATTTTTCGTGTGAATTGTGTATTTTATGTTCACTTTTGAGTTATTAGGTGCAATGGAGTCTTTGGGAGCAAAAGAAGGAGAAAACGTTCATTGGGAGCGAGACGGAAATATGAAGCTAACGGCGAGAGCTTGAAGTCAATCCATTTGCGTCGAGAAAGTTCTGAGCGAAACCTATGAATAAGCTTGTCGGATACATGAAACCGACAGACCATGTTTGAGCTAGTTAGCCCTTAACGGAAATATCTGGGTGCCTAGAGTCATGTCTGGGTAACCCCTTATCTATTTCATTTGAGTGGGATTAGCCACTCTCGTTCCTACACCCTAGATCGAAATCAAGTTTCGATTTCATTTCTCAATCATTGTTTTCACCTGAAACTGAGAGAGGGAACTATGGCTGCCGTTGTGCTGCTGTTAATCGAGAGAATACAAGATCGAAATTAAGCTGGGTTTGCGAATGGAATGGGTTTGAGTTGATTTTAAAGGAGATGAAGATGGGGTGCTGTTATTGGAAAGATTCAGAGAAGGATTTGAAGAACCAGATGTTGTTGTCTTGTTGATTGAAGAACGAAAATTGAAGTTGGGTTGGTGAAGCTTCAGATCGAGATTGATTAGAAGATTGAGGGGATGAATTCGTTCCTGGTGATGGTCTGGTGATGCTGTTCAAGTTAGGGTTCGCCATTTCTATGAAGTAAGATGAAGAAATTGGGCTCAGGTGATTGAATGAATACACTCTGGTGTTGTTGTGTTGGTAGTTTGCAGGGCAAGAACAGGATGTAGGAAGAGGTTGGAAAATGGTGGTCTGTGTTGGTGTTGGACTCAGACCAAGGAGTCTGAGATGATCCCGGTGAAGTGAAACTTCGAGTGGAACTAGGTGTTGATGCTTGTACGAGGGAAGAAGGTGGATGAATAATAACACGGAGATGATGGAATTGAGAGATTGATTAGAAGATGGGTTGGTTAAGGTATTAAGGCCAAATCGAAGTGGAGATTGGAAATTAGGGTATGAAATTGCGGGAGCTAGTTGGGGAGATGCAACTATGCAATGGACTCAAGGCATTGGAGATGTCGGTTGGAACAAGAATGAGCTTCGGGTTTAGAAGTTGCTCTTGAACCATACGGTGAGGACGGGGGAGTATGATGGAATTGCTTGGTATGATGCAAGCGGAGCTAGGTGAGATGTTGGCCTGAGCTAAGGTGGTCTTTGGTGTATTATGTTGATTCTTTGGAATTACGGGGGGCTGCAGGTGGAGTGATGGTTTGTGAAGGTTCGGTGGAAATCCACGTGAGCAAATGAGTTGGTCTTGAGTTGTTGCGGGTGAAGGTGGGATCTAGGCTTGTCTTTGCGGTGAATCTGGGTGAGCTCAATTGTGCGGGGATGGACTCAAATTAGTGTTGCAATGGAACTAATATGGTAGCTGAGATGGATGAAGTAGAACCTACGGACTGCAGTTTGGTGCAATGAGCTAGAGTGGTGCTAGGTTGGCTTGAACTCGATGTGGCATTGATGCGGTGAGTCTACGGACTGGTGGCATTGAAATTTGGTTATGGAGATTGCGGGTGATTTTCTGAGTGCGAGTGGTCTTTGGTGTTAGTGCTGGTGATTGCCATGGCTTTGGTGGTTTCATGAGTAGACTAGGGTTGATGTTGGAGCCAAAGCGGGTGGTGCGGTGATGTGGATAAAGAATTGGAGGTTGTTGATGCTTGCTTGCTGATGGAGTGGAGATGTTAAATGAGCTACAGTTGCTGTGTGAAACTCAAATGGAGTTGTGCTGGGTGAATGTAGATGTAAATTAGATGGCCTGATGGTCTGGTGGTGGTCTGAGCTTATGGCTGAAGCTATAGAGTGCTTGCAGATGGGGAAGAACATAGATGGATGCCATGTAGTGGTAGTTGCTTGCAAGAGAATTGAAATAAGAGTTATACTTTTGGTGATTTGATTGAGCTACAGTTCTGCAGGATATGGAAGTGAAAGAGGCATTGGAATAGCCATCATGGCTGGAATTGTGCTGGTGAAGCACAATGATTGTGCTGCAGAGTCTGGCCAATGCAATGACCTGAGCTAAGACCCAACTCAGTCTTGTCACCCTGACTCAATTAGCTGACTCGATCCGACTCAGACCTGACTCGCCCTGACTTGGTGCTGACCGATCCGACCGAGTTGACTTGTTGACCGGTGACCGGGCGGACTTTGCCGGTCACCGGAGCTGTTTTCCGGCGGTGACTATTCCGGCCGGATTCCGGCCACAATCCCAGTTTTCCGGCGACCAAAAAAAAAAATTCCAGAATTTTCTATGGACTTCTCTCATGGGTGTGAAGACTTGGGCTAGGAATTGGATGGAGAATTGGACTCAAATTTGGAAAGAGAAGGTGGAAGAGTTGAGAAAAGCTTGGATTTGGAAATTGAATTGCTAAAGGAAAAGGATTCTATTCCTTGGAAGATTTGGAGAATATTGAAGCCTATAAATAGAGAAGTTTTCTACATCTCTACACACACATCTCTACACACACATCACTTGTGTTTTTGCTTGCTTTTCTAAGATTCTTCTTTTTAATTATTTGTGTGATCTTGAAAATTCTCCTTTTAATTATTATTTGTGTGAATTTCAAAAACATGAGTAGCTAATTTTCTTATTGATTGAGGATGAATTCCTAGTTCTTAATATATGATTTAAGTTTTGTTTTCAATTCTATCTTGAGATTTTTCACATGATTATCGATTGTTTTTACTAATAGAAATGTTTATTCATTCATGATTGATTGATAGATTGTTTGGAGTGCACGCTAAATTGATTTGTTAATTGATCTATATGTAGTATAAGTTAGGGAATACGTAATCGTTCTCGACACTTTACACAAGTAGAAAACACGAGACCTTGCGGAGGGATTCCGTGGAGCAATTGTGTGTAGAAACAACGCTAGAAAGTGGACCAAGCGAACCGAGTTTAACTACTAGTACTAAACCTAAATTCATAGATCTTAATGCATTCGAGGGAATTACATCTTGTAAGCGAACCTCGGGGTGGTTCTTTTGAATAGAATCGATAACTAAGCGGACTGTTACTCGGTGAAATTAGGGATTTTGGGGCTAGCTAAGCGGACCTGCTATCCTACGGTTGGTGATAATCATGACTAATAACAAGTAGAAAAGAACATAACTTTAATCATTGTTTTGCAACGAAGAAGGATTCCTTGATCTTGTCTCTCTTATTGCTTTCAACTTTATCTTTTAATTGCTTTGTTTATTTTCTTTTGCTTTTTACACCCCCCTTTCGTGACAATTTTTACAACTAGAATCTCTTGCTCCTCGTGGGAACGAACTTGACTTCCATTATATTATTTTTAATTGAGTGGAAATAAGATATTAATTTGATTGCACCTACGACACGCATCATAAACTCTCGCCTACATTACTCATTAGTGTATGGTTTATTAAGTATTTTCCTATGCTATGTTCTCCAGCTGAACCCTTAGTATTGGTATGACATGACAATTAGTGTTCACTCGCAGCCGAGTAGCACGAATTTCCCGAAGTATCAAATTTAAGGACTGCATGAAAATGCTCAATCAGAAGACACGCTAACTGCTCTCTAAGGAGAATAAATGAATTTTGTGTCCACACACAGAATTTGTTAAATTTGTTCAATTTTGTGATAACTCACAAGATTCAAGTTTTCGGCCTAATTAATTTGCAAACATTAGTTCGTTTGCGCCTTGTGCAAATATCTCGAACCCTATTGGTCGAGGCCAAACCTAAGTAAGCTAGGAAACTGATCCGCCATTGAGCTAGTAGGAGCAAGGTCCTGCCAGAAAACAAGAAACAAAAGAGGAACTGTGGCAAACAGAAAGCAGGCGCGGCCACGCCACATAGCCGGCCAATCCAATAGGCGCCGCCTGTGGCCACTGGCCACGCACCATGTTTCTCTTGCCAGCCCCCTCTCCCATCAACCAATCAGATCGCGTTAAACCCGCCACACACACTTTTAATAAAGTTGGAAGTTAGTGGTTCGATGCGCCTAATTCCATTAGGAATCTAATCTAGACGGCCCAAGCCAGTCTCCAAAAAACAATCACAGTCGTACGATTTGGCCACTTGATTTATTAAGTTTAGCCGCTCCCCAACACGACCAAACATGCATCACCATGCCACCGCAAGCAACACGTGTGTAATCCGCGACAAAGTGTTGGGATTTCCTACAAGCCATCCCAAACCGCGCCTAGTTATCATCGCATGTGCCATGCCAATTGGTTAGCCAACTTGCCAACCGGTCTAGCCTGCCAATTGGAAGGCCATGCCATTCCACGGCAGCAATATGCCAATGAACCATAACAGCGCAGCCGCGTGCTCCCTCACTCTTTGTTCATGGCCCATGCCATAAAAAATCCCTATATGATGTATTAGGATCCTGGAAAACAATTGCTAAATCCTAGCATTGCCAAGATAATTTTATAGCTAAAGCTAATCAAAGTCCTAAAAAGAGTCCAATTTGGCTCATACTCTCTGCACCATTAATGGAGTCATATTCTAACCAGGCTATCCTGATCAGAATAGAATTCTTGTTATAATGGCTTTGGTCAAACCAAAGGGAAACCCTATTTTCTAGTCATGGCCTAATTATGCCACTCTGGGCCCACAACATGCCACAAGCCATATGGGACCCAGAAGACCCTAAAGAATGGCGCACGTGCAATATTATGATTACCCATGATCGTCCATGGACATTCCCACGTTATGGCCTTGCCATGATTTCTTTGATCAAAAACGTCCAAGGCATTACTTGCCAAGATGCCGCCGTGCCGTGCCACATAGTCGCACGCGCCAATTAGGGTTTTGACGTGCCAAACCCTAATTTGGCCAGGGCCATTATGCTGCCCCATGCCAAATAACATAACCTAAGCATTAAGTTCTATGTGGCAACTAGATAATATCATTGAGCCATATTTGGATCTAACACCAATATGCCAAGATATAGCAGGCGCCACTTTGCCGCTATGCCATTGGCAGGCGCCACTTTGCCACCTTGCCACTACGCCATTGGCAGGTGTCACTTCGCCACTTAGCCACTGACAGGCGCCACTATGCCATTATACCACTATGCAGGCGCCACTATGCCATTATGTCGCCTAGCTTACGTGCGATTGGTCAGAATAACTAGGTTTTGTACATTAGACCCACTCAGCAACTGGTTGCACATTTTTCCATGAAACACTCGAGACATCAAACATGTCACAAAACTGGGGGATACTCATCAGGGTATTGGTCTGGCGGTTTACAGCGTGCGGCGTGCAACGCGCCCATTACAAGAAAGTGTAAGGAAAGAGCAGACGGTTAAATAGCAGTAAGAGAATAGTGGGTGTAAGGCTGACCAGTTTTCCCTCACAATGGGAACGTGATGGTAAACCACTTCTACACAACCCCACTTCTCCACTACTTAAATATCTCCACGTCCTACGAGATCAGGGGTGCTCAATGACTTGTATAAATAGGTTTTCAACCTATTTCGACCAACAACAGAGTTTTGGTTAACAACAACACAATTATCCAGAAAAACACCAAGAACTGATAGCTTACATTCCGCAAGATAGTTCCAAATTCTGATACAAGTCATAAAACAGCCACACCCTCGAAATTCAACATTTTTATCTCAACACCTTCTTCGTTTTCCTCCCTAAGATCAACCATTCTCCTTTACTTTGTGCTCGAAGCAAGTCTGGAACGACCATTTCCTGGTTTAGGCCAGAATTGTACAGATTGATCTCTCGAATCTAAAGTACTCCCGTGCAGTGCATTTGTTTAGGGTTTAGATTCGTTTCTCGGCCGCACACCCAAATTTACTAAAACCAGCATAATCAGGTTTTACCCCAAAACATCAGTCAAAAATCAACATGTTCGAACTGTGGTTAGATGGACTGTAGAGGGAGTTGGACGTCTCAGGCTCGATTCATTCCCGTTGCGAACTAGGATATACATAAATCATGTGTCAGAGCTATTTCTAGTTTGGTAAACATGATTCATGTACATAAATCATGTGTCAGAGCTATCCCTAGTTTGGTACACATGATTCATGTACATAAATCATGTGTCATATCTATTCATAGTCATATAATCCATCGTCAACCCTTAAATCCGGTAACTCATGTTTATGTATGAGAGACCATTATAGAATACACTTGGTGTTTATGGGTGAAAACTATTTCTGCCGGTTTTGGTAATTTGGGGAGTGTGGATGAGAAATGAGTCTAAACCTTAAACAAATACGCTGCACGGGAGTGCTTGTAGATTCAAGAAATCAATCTGTGCAAATCTGGCCTAAGCCAAGAAATGGCCGTTCCAGACTTGTTTCGGTCACAAAGTGAAGGATATGGGGTTGATCTTAGGGAGGGAAGCGAAGAAGGTGTTGAGATTGTGAAGGTGTTGGCTATGTATGACTTGTATCGAGAAAGGCTGAAACAGGCTTGGGGATGTAAGCTATCGATTCCGGTGTTTGAATACGATTGTATCAACACTTGCCTCTGTTGTCTTGACTTGCCTTGTTTGGAAAATAGGGAGGAGAACCTATTTATACAAGTCTTTAAGCCTAACCCTCGTATCTCGTGGGAAGTGGAGAAAGTGGAGTGATGGAGTAGTGGAGTTGTGTGTTGGTGTCACACGACCAGTCTTGCCCACTTCTCCCATCATCACTAACCGTCCATGACTTCCTGACACGTTCTTGTGATGGCGCGTTGTGCGCTGCACGCTGTAAACCGCCAGACCAATACCACAGTATGTATCCTCCAGTTTGTGACATGATTGATGTCTCGAGTGTGTGGATCGTGGGACCCACAGTAGCATGTAATGCTAGATTAAATAACTAAGTTATTTAGGAAGTCGATACTTGTGAAGTATCTTGTGTATTCTATGCAGGTACTGCATCGAGTATATTCAGCATGTATGAAGCATCGCTGTTTGAGCATCTCAAATAGCCTCATGTCCAGCCTACTTCATGTGATGGTTTTGCGAGGTTACGCAAGCAAGTCCTCCCTTGGCCGATCACATGGTGTGGTAGAGTGACGGTGGTGATCACCATGACGCCTCACCCGACCAATTAACTCCCGACTGGGGTTGTATAACCAAGCCGGTGAAGTTGGACGGACGAGATGATCTTTGAGACACTCATATACTACTGTTGGTGGAATTAGGGTTTTTGAAGAGGTGCGCAAGCATCACTCTTCAGCTTGGTCGAATCCAAGCTTGGGATATAATTTTGGCAGGGCCGATCGTGCATGTGTGTAGACGACATGACGGTGTAGGCGCCCATACCTCAATGTCTCGTGAAAGTGTGATCTAGGCCACTCAATTTGTCCGGCGAAGTTGAGTGGTCGAGATCAATTTGCAACAGAAATCTGGTGCCGCAAAAGCCGCGCATCATGCCAACTTCGGGCACGCGTTTCAAGACGACCAAGCTTGGTCGGTCTTGGTCGATTAGTCTGGTATACAGACGGCGAGATGGTGTACACGTCCATACCTTAATATCCCATAGAAACGCGATCTAAGCCACTCAATTTGTCCCAAGCAAAGTTGAGTGGTCGAGATTAGTTGCAATCGGGAGGTGTGACCATGCCTAGTTCGGGCGTGCGAATCGAGGCAACCATGCATGATATGCCTTGGCCGATCGGGTATGGAGATAGATGGGCCCACGGTGGTCATGTTGATATGCACCGGACACAGCTTAGTCTAATCCTGGACCCTTCATTCGTGCGGGGAGAAAATGGACGCTCATGATGTTCAAACCCTAATTAGGGTTTCACCGGCCGTGCGTCATGCCTTGTTTGGGCGCACGAACTGGAATGACCAACTATAGTTGGTCCTGACCGATCGGTCATGTATGTAGGCGGGCCCACGGTGTTTGTGTTGACATGCTCTGGGCCCTTTGAATCTACATCTACACCCTCCATCTATGCCTGCGAAGATGGATGGTTGAGACATTTTGCGACACATGTAATGTGCCGCAAACCCTAATTTAGGGTTTTTCGTCCATACTGCTTTGGCTTGGACGGTTTGGCAAGCTATGCCACCCTTTTGGGGAGGCCGACCATGCGGGGCCCGCGTTGGGTCGGTAGTGAATATTCCAATACCTGCTTGGGGTCATGGATTCAATCTAAGCCATCCAATCATGCTTGGTGAAGTTGGATGGTCGTGATCGTTTCGAGGCCGATATGGACGGTCGTTCAAACATGCTCAATCGGGCTAGTATAACACACCGAGAGATGTATGCTCAATCGGGCTAGTATAACACACCGAGAGTTGTAGCTTGTACGGGTATTTCGTACATGCTTCATTATTAATGCTTGGAGGTTCGTGTTACTCCGCTTAGAACAACACTCAGTCGTCATGCCGCATCGGTAAAGAGTACATGAAATACAAGGCTGGTTATGCATTAATTAATAATGCTGTAAATTCACAGGGTATATGGGATTGTTGCCACATGCTCCAACCTGGATGAATTTCGTGTATTTAATTCACAGAATACTAGGATTGTTGCCACATGCTCCATTCTAGGTGAATTAGTAACGTGAAGAAGTATTCATCACTTATTAATGGCTTTATCTTTTGCAAGATGTTAGCGCATAATTTTGGCCTTTACAATTTTAGCCTTAAATGAAAATCCACTATCAACATTAAGTCCCCTGCCTAGCGCATAATGGTTGCGCTATTGTGGGGTAGGCATGAGATGGTGACGAAGACAGGATAAAGAAAATTTACTCGGAGGAATTTTGACCGAGCCGCTAGCAGTTGTCCATGTAAACGCCGTTGTGCAAGCACGGAATCCTTTGGTGGGACCGGTTTCCTTCCTTGCGTGTTTGAATCAAAATCAAGCAAAGAATTCAATCAAAAGAGGAATCCTTGTTCTATTGGGATTCTTCCGAATTTTTGTCTATAAAAGGGACCGACCCTTTTATTTTTCTTCACACACATTTTTTTTTTGTTCGGCCATCTCCCGTTCGTGATCTCCACTTCCGTCGTCCAAGTTAAGCGTTTTTTTTTTTTTTTTTTTTAGGTAAAACCCTAGTTTGCTAGGTAAACACCTTTTGCAAGATATGTCCGTTCGTCCACCGAGATTGATACGCAAATATTTTCTAGGATTGCTTAGTAAAACAAGACGTGAATCCATGAATATGTTGTGTCCTGCTTCCCTTTTCATTGTTGCATGCAAAAACTAGTTTCTGAGGTTGTAGATTGGAAAGAAATTCGGCTTGAATTTCGTGAACATGATTCCCATGAACATAAGAGAACCGTGTTGTGCAAATAAATGTGGTCCCGCCATATATGCTCGATTGAACGTGGGCCCCATACCGTGTATGCCTGACTGAATGTCGCCTTCATACCAGCCTTGTTCCCTTGACCAACACCGGACTTGAAACTTGAGAAATACCAGACTTGAAACTTTATCAATATCAGACTTGAAACTTTGAGCGATACCGGACTTGAAACTTGATCAATACCGAACTTGTAACTTGATCAATACCGGTGTTTGGATCCAATCCCGGCCTTGTGTATTCCACGTGAATGTGTGTTCTGTCGTGTGTGACTACACGTCTCGCGCGTTTTTATACAAGTACTGACTCCTGCCTTTTATTGTAGAATGAAGAAAATGTCTTCTGGAGATAATGCTGGTGCTAAGTCAGGAAGTGTTGACAGCTTCAAAAATATGCCGAACATTGCTGATGAGTTGTTCACCTTGCCTTTTCCAAACATTAGGAAACATCCCTCTCATAAGATAGTCCTGCTCTCCGGTTCAGAAAATATGGAAGCTGATCCATCTTCTTCTTCGGCACTTGTGATGAGGTTCTGTCTTCGAAGAAATGAATATCCGCCTTCTCCTATCGACTTCAAGATTTGTCATACTTCGTTGGGTTCTTATGAAGGGTGGATGAGACGTATGTTGAATAATAAGCATGTTAAAGCTAATTTGACCAAAGCAAATCCTCAATGCAATCATGGCATCTGCTACTCTTGAAATTAAGTAAGATGCTGCAGGCTTGATTACTTTCATTTCTCGGTGGCGCCCTTCTACTCATACAACCATATTTAGATGGGGAGAGATGACTATTACTTTGGAAAGCGTAGCTGCATTGATGAACCCGATCATCAGGGAGTTTTTATTACGAGCTTTCTGACACGGAATAACGTGATTATGATGCTATACTCCAAAAGGTGGCAGAATTCGACGATCTGGACAAGGAGGAGAAAAAAGATACAAGATTCTTTTACACCTGGTGGGTATCAGAGTGGTCTCATGCGGATCCGAGAACCGGATCAGGAGTTGGAAAACGAGCTCAGCGTGATTGCATTCTTGTCTTTGTGGATATCCAGAGATATATTTGACAACGGTTCTGGAAACAAGACCATAAGAGGTGTCCTGGTTAGGATTGCTATAAAGCTAGCAAAAGGTGAACTTCTTCCCTTAGGTTCCTTGTTCCTTGGATCGTTGTATTCTCATCTGGACGCCTTAGCAATGGACATGCATGTTTCCAACGGGTACAAGAAGGTGGAGTCGTACATCCACTTCGCTTTTCTTCAGGCATTTTTGTGGGAACATTTCAAAAGTTATGCTCTTGTTCCTGCAACTTCGCTCAGCAGTTTGTATGGTGGCTCGAGAATACTTTGTTGGCATAGGAGGCATCCTTGAACCGGTGCGAAACTCGTGGACATCTTTGATAATGTGTTTTCTGTAAATTTCTGTCCATGGGGGCCGATCCACTCTTCCATTGTTCAGCCGAAGACTTTTGCTATTGCTTGACCAGTCCCCGATGTTTGTGTTGCGTACCGATGTCAAGACTATGAAATTTGGAGAACTTATTTATCTGCACAGCTGCATTCCGGGATATATCCGGTCTCTATTCAACGAAGCATTTATTGTGACTCCGTACAACATTGACAGGGCTGCTCGTCAAATGGGATTTGACCAGGATATTCCATTTATCCGTCGTCGGAGGCTCTGAAAGAACTTATCCCGGGTATTTTTATTGCTGACGTGTTCTTGGCACTGCAGAGTCTTCCCTTCTGGCCATTGGGAGAAACCCAGTGGTAACAGATGAGTATAAGGAATTTTGGAGAAAGCAACTGTTGGCTTTCCAGGAATTCTCGGAGGATGTTGTGACAGATTCCCGTGGTGAGCCATCTTCTGACGTTTTGAAGAAGCATTTCCGGTTGAAGCCACTCCCAGGCAAACGGATTGCAGTCCCCAAGCAGGAGAGAGATCTAAAAGGTAGGCATGTGATTCGGTGATCCTCAATTCCTCCAATATGCAGGTATTTAAATCTCTTTCTGTCGATTCCTTCATTTCTCTAGAGTAAATTCTTCTAAGAGTGATCCTTGCTTGAAATCAGGGAATTCCGAAAGAGAATGTTTTCACAAGGTTGGCGCGCATTCAGAACGAGAAGTATGGTAACGTTGGCCTTCATGTAGAGAAATCTGGCGACACTGATCCTCATGCTGAGAAGTCTGGTAACACTGATCTTTATGCTGAGAAGTCTGGTGAAACCACTCCTTTTCCAGACAATGATAGAGATGACGCAATCTCGGTTGGACAAGGTGCCTCCCTAAGTGATCTTGTTGATGGGGCCATAATGGAAATTAACACCCAGAGTAAAGTAGACATCAGGAGGAATGTAAGAGAGGCAACATCCGCTATTGTTGAGGTGGCTCCCCTTGAAGAACGTTTTGAGCAGGTTCCAATCAATAAAGCTGTCGTGGTCACCTCTTCTGAAAGGCCTCCTGCAGACCGACAAGGCTCCTATAATTGGTGAAGTATTGGTAATGCGGCACAGGGCTTTGTTTGATCCTCCCTTTCTTGTCCCTTATCCAGGTCATGTGTTGGTTGGAGGATTCAGCGTGCCATCTCAGTTCGAAGGGTTGTACACGGCGATATAGGAGAAGCACGGCCACATTGCTACCACCACAAAGCTCAAAAGTCGTCTTGCATTGGTCAACCGCGTCCAGGAAGCTTTATTTTCTATCTATGGGATGAGCGTCACGACTGGTCGAACAGTTTCTGAGGAGATGATTGAAGACTGGAAGTGCCATCGAGATGTGTTTGTGCAATCGACTTCAATGCTCCTTGGTTCTTCAAAGGGTTCTCCGAGATTCAGGAGCTCCGAAATTACAAGATGAAGTCCCTTCTGCATCGTGTTACTCGCCGGGAAGAGAGGTTGAAAAGTTGTCTAAGGAGTTGAAGGCAGGGCGGTTTTCGTACTTGAAAGGATGAAAGTCTCTCTGCCCGGAAGGACGAGTTTTTTCTTTGAAGGACTTTCCTTGAAGGATTCGCGCCACCTACTTGTCTTTTCTTTTGGATGCTTTTCTTTTTGAGTGATAGTGAGGATTCTTTCATAATTTGACTTCCGGTTTTGAATTAATAGGTAATTGAATTGGTTTATTTTGAGATAGTTTTGTGAACGACTTTTATGAAAGAGATTATTTTAAATGGAATTTGCATCTTGGTCATGAATGATTGCACATATCATATGAAATTGTAAATATCGCGTAAAAGGGAAACAAACATGGCGTTTGATCATTGAGCCTCTTTCTCCATGTGCGGGATGCCAAGTCCCCAGTGAATTCTAAAACTATCTTTCTTGTAAAATTATTGAATAGAAATTACTTGTTTTTGAAGCCTCACTTATATCAAACCGAAGTAGCCTCTCTAAGGAAATCGTACGCATTAATCTCTCAGAGAAGGAAAGCTATCCCTCTGAACAATGTGTTTCAAAGCGTTGCATTCACTGGTAGGGTGGTGAAGGAACCGGTGGAAATGACAATACCTCGGGTCCATTACTTCTTGATCAGTTGGTGGACGCCATACAGGAGGTAGCTCCACCTCTATATTTCGTACCCACGCCTCCAGCAACTCCAAAATCTTTTGCATTGGGAACGGAAAGTGTAGGTACTTCGAGTCTAGCTTTTCCTGCGTTCGTGGGCGTTGTGGTGTCTCTAGATGGCTTCGATGTGGAGCACGTTTCGGAGATGAAGTTGGAAGACTTGTGAGTGCCATCATATCCGCGGATCGCTTGCACAGGTGACGGGGTGTGGAAGGTGTCGTAATATCACTGTCGAAGTGATCGAATTGAACGCTCCCATCCTCTCGTACTCACGTGTTCCTTGATTGATCTCTCCTTCCTCAAGCATTTCTTCACTTGGTTGAAAGGTCGATGCGGATTGGACAGTCTTCCGAGCTTCGACAAGAGTCTTAAGATATAAATCTTCTAGCGAGGCTCCGTAAGTCTGCAGGCTCCCTTTTTTATCCGTGACGTTGTGGCACCCCGATAAAGTCTTTTCCTCTGTGGAGTTGCCTCGAGTCTTCGTTGTCGGTTGGACCATGTTGTTCATCTCTCCTGAGTCCCCCGTGATTATGCGCTCTTTCTGCATCTCCACCGGTAAAGGTGTGACTCCCGGCTAAGGATTCGGTGTTTCTTGTCTTGTCCCGAGTAGATGCCTTCCGACCCTTCTTGTAATTGTCTTTGTTATATCATTCAAAAGGCGGAATGTTTTGCTCTGTCTTCTAGCGATACTGGCTTGATTTGCCAAGACATCCTCCAGCATTCTAGCTACACTTCCCATGATATCTGAACCACCTGTGGTTTCCTGTGAGGATACATCGCGAGATGAAAACCGAAAAATTGAGAATTCAATTTTTTGCAACCGAGAGATCAACCTCCCGCTGTGGTTGCCAATTGTTTATGGGTGACAACTATTTCTGCCAGTTTTGGTAATTTGGGGTGTGTGGATGAGAAATGAGTCTAAACCTTAAACAAATGCGCTGCACGGGAGTGCTTGTAGATTCGAGAAATCAATATGTGCAAATCCGACCTAAACCAAGAAATGGCCGTTCCAGACTTGTTTCGGTCACAAAGTGAAGGAGATGGGTTTGATCTTAGGGAGGGAAGCGAAGAAGGTGTTGAGATTGTGAAGGTGTTGGCTATGTATGACTTGTATCAGAAAGCTGAACTGGCTTTCTAGGATGTAAGCTATCAGTTCCGGTGTTTGAATACGATTGTATCAACACTTTCCTCTGTTGTCTTGACTTGCCTTGTTTGGAAAATAGGGAGGAGAACCTATTTATACAAGTCTTTAAGCCTAACCCTCGTATCTCATGGGAAGTGGAGAAAGTAGAGTGATGTAGTAGTGGAGTTGTGTGTTGGTGTCACATGACCAGTCTTGCCCACTTCTCCCATCATCACTAACCGTCCATGACTTCCACGACACGTTCTTGTGATGGCGCGTTATGCGGCCGCACGCCGTAAACCGCGACCAATACCCCAGTATGTATCCCCCGGTTTGTGACATGATTGATGTCTCGAGTGTGTGGATCGTGGAACCCACGAAAGTAGCATGTAATGCTAGATTAAATAACTAAGTTATTTAGGAAGTCGATACTTGTGAAGTATCGTGTGTATTCTATGCAGGTACTTCATCGAGTATATTCAGCATGTATGAAGCATCGTTGTTTGAGCATCTCAAAATGGCCTCATGTCCAGCCTACTTCATGTGATGGTTTGGAGGTTGCGCAAGCAAGTCCTCCCTTGGCGATCACATGGTGTGGTAGAGTGACGGGTGGTGATCACCATGACGCCTCACCGACCAATTAACTCCCCGATCGGGGTTGTATAACTAAGCCGGTGAAGTTGAACGGACGAGATGATCTTTGAGACACTCATCTCGCGACCGTTGGTGGAATTAGGGTTTTTGAAGAGGTGCGCAAGCATCACTCTTGACTTGGTCGAATCCAAGCTTGGGATATAATTTTAGCGGGGCCGATCGTGCATGTGTGTAGACGACATGACGGTGTAGGCGCACATACCTCATTGTCTCGTGAAAGTGTGATCTGGGCCACTCAATTTGTCTGGTGAAGTTGAGTGGTCGAGATCAATTTGCAACAGAAATCTGGTGCTGCAAAAGCCGCGCATCATGCCAACTTCGGGCGCGCGTTTCAAGACGACCAAGGTTGGTCGGTCTTGGCTGATTAGTCTGGTATACAGACGGCGAGCTGGTGTACACGTCCATACCTTAATATCCCATAGAAACGTGATCTAAGCCACTCAATTTGTCCAACAAAGTTGAGTGGTCGAGATTAGTTTGCAATCCGGAGGTGTGACCATGCCTAGTTCGGGCGTGCGAATCTAGGAAAACATGCATGATATGCCTTGGCCGATCGGGTATGGAGATAGATGGGCCCACGGTGGTCATGTTGATACGCACCGAACCTGCTTAGTCTAATCCTGGACCCTTCATTCGTGCAGGAGAAAATAGACGCTCGTGATGTTCAAACCCTAATTAGGGTTTCACCGGCCGTGCGTCATGCCTTGTTTGGGCGCACGAACTGGAACGACCAACTATAGTTGGTCCTAACCGATCGGTCATGTATGTAGGCGGGCCCACGGTGTTTGTGTTGACATGCTCTGGGCCCTTTGAATCTACATCTACACCCTCCATCTATGCCTGCGAAGATGGATGGTTGAGACTGTTTTGC
Source organism: Papaver armeniacum (assembly GCA_023531295.1). Classification (NCBI taxonomy): domain Eukaryota; kingdom Viridiplantae; phylum Streptophyta; class Magnoliopsida; order Ranunculales; family Papaveraceae; genus Papaver; species Papaver armeniacum. Next base: position 18,457 of record JAJJWW010001721.1, on the reverse strand, counting down.
GACACATGTAATGTGCCGCAAACCCTAATTTAGGGTTTTTCGTCCATACTGCTTTGGCTTGGACGATTTGGCAAGCTATGCCACCCTTTTGGGGAGGCCGACCATGCGGGGCCCGCGTTGGGTCGGTAATGAATATTCCAATACCTAATTGGGGCCATGGATTCAATCTAAGCCACCCAATCATGCTGGTGAAGTTGGATGGTCTTGATCGTTTCTGAGACTGATATGGACAGTCCAGATTCAAACATGCTCAATCGGGATAGTATAACACCGAGAGATGTATGCTCAATCAGGCTAGTATAACACACCGAGAGTTGTAGCACATGCGGGTATTTCGTACATGCTTCATTATTAATGCTTGGAGGTTCGTGTTGCTCACGTGAGAACAACACTCGATCGTCATGCCGCACCGTAATGAGTACGGAAATACAAGGCTGGTTATGCATTAATTAATAATGTCAGTAAATTCACACGGGGTATATGGGATTGTTGCCACATGCTCCAACCTGGATGAATTTTGTGTATTTAATTCACGAGAATCTTTGGATTGTTGTCACATGCTCCATTCTAGGTGAATTAGTAAAGTGAAGAAGTATTCATCACTTATTAATGGCTTTATCTTTTGCAAGATGTTAGCGCATAATTTTTGCCTTTACAATTTTAGCCTTAAATGAAAATCCACCATCAACACTTGGTCATACATATGAATAACTTGAGCATAAGATATACTCGGTCATACATTTGAATAAATTGAGCATTGGATATACTTGGTCATACGTTTGAATAACTTGAGCATTGGACGATATTATATCGGGATAATACATGATGATTGCTGATTGACGAACATCCATCATTCCTTATCGCGATATAATATTGACCAATGCTCAAGTTATTCAAGATGGTAACTTGCTCTGAAAAATCCTTCCATTATATGTTATGTCATCACTGGACCTTTACATAATTTTGTTATCACTGGACTATTCAAGCTGATAACTCGTGTTTATGTATGATTGGTCGATATCATAAATAAATGTATCAGAGACCCTTAAAGAATAAAGAGTTACCAGGTTGAAGGGTTCAGTGACGACGGGACGAATAACTTGGATTAGCTATGTCACTTGAGTTATGTACATGCATCATGTGTACCAAATTAGGATTACTGGGTGAAAGTCGAATAACCCCCCATTTTCCCCAACCATAACAACTTGAGCATTGGATGCTATTAAAATATATGTCAATTCTATGGTTTAGATTTGCTATATGCAAAATAAATGAGTTCTCAGTCAAAAATCAACACATTCGAACTGTGGTTAGATGAACTGTAGAGGGAGTTGGACGTCTCAGGATCGATTCCTTCCCGTTGCGAACTAGGACATACATAAATCATGTGTCAGAGCTATCCCTAGTTTGGTACATATGATTCATCTATATAAATCATGTGTCACAGCTATCCCTAGTTTGGTACACATGATTCATGTACATAAATCATGTGTCATAACCCCCCATTTTTCCCGACCATAACAACTTGAGCATTGGACGCTATTAAAATTTATGTAAATTCTATGGTTTAGATTTGTTATATGCAAAATAAATGAGTTCTCAGTCAAAAATCAACACATTCAGACTGTGGTTAGATGGACTGTAGAGGGAGTTGGATGTCTCTGACTCAATTCCTTCCCGTTGCGAACTAGGATATACATAAATCATGTGTCAGAGATATTCCTAGTTTGGTAAACATGATTCATGTACATAAATCCTGTGTCATAGCTATCCCTAGTTTGGTACACATGATTCATGTATCATAGCTATTCCTAGTCATATGTTCCGTCGTCACTGGACCCTTAAATCCGGTAACTCGTGTTTATGTATGAGAGAACATTATAGAATACACTTAGTCATACATATGGATAACTTGAGCATAGGATATACTCGGTCATACGTCTGAATAACTTAAGCATTGGACGATATTATATCGGGATAATACATGATGATTGTTGATTGACGAACATCCATCATTCCTTCGCGATATAATATCGACCAATTCTCAAGTTATTCAAGATGGTAACTCGCTCTGAAAAATCCTTCCATTATATGTTCTATCATCACTGGACCTTTACATAATTCCGTTATCACAGGACTCTTCAACCTGGTAAGTCGTGTTTTTGTATGATTGGTCGATATCATAAATAAATGTATGAGAAACCCTTAGAGAATAAAGACTTACCAGGTTGAAGGGTTCAGTAACGACGGAACGAATGACTTGGATTAGCTATGCCACATGAGTTATGTACATGAATCATGTGTACCAAATTAGGATTACTTGGTAAAAATCTAATCATCCCCCATTTTTCCCGCCATAACAACTTGAGCATTGGACGTTATTAAATTTTTATGTAAATTCTATGGTTTAGATTTGCTATATGCAAAATAAATGAGTTCTCAGTGAAAAATCAACTCGTTGGACGTCTTAGATGGGTCGGATTGGACGTCTTCCTTCCCGTTGCGAACTAGGATATACATAAATCATGTGTCAGAGTTATTCCTAGTTTGGTAAACATGATTCATGTACATATATCATGTGTCAGAGCTATCCCTAGTTTGGTAAACATGATTCATGTACATAAATCATGTGTCATAGATATTTCTAGTCATATGTTCCGTCGTCACTGGACCCTTAAAGCCGGTAACTCGTGTTTATGTATGAGAGATCATTATAGAATACACTTTGTCATACGTATGAACAACTTGAGCATAGGATATACTAGGTCATACGTTTGAATAACTTGAGCATTGGACGATATTATATCGGGATAATACATGATGATTGCTGATTGACGAACATCCATCATTCCTTGTCGCGATATAATATCGACCAATGCTTAAGTTATTCAAGATGGTAACTCGCTCTGAAAAAATCCTTCCATTATATGTTTTGTCATCACTGGACCTTTACATAATTTCGTTATCACCGGACTCTTCAAGTCGGTAAGTCGTGTTTTTGTATGGTTGGTCGATATCATAAATAAATGTATGAGAGACCCTTAGAGAATAAAGACTTACCGAGTTGAAGGGTTCAATGGATTTTAGGAACGAATGACTTGGATTAGCTATGCCACATGAGTTATGTACATGAATCATGTGTACCAAATTAGGATTCTTTGGGTAAAAATCGAATCACCCCCCATTTTTCCCGACCATAACAATATAGCTTACTAGTTATTTCCAACTATGACTGAAAAGTTGCAATACAAGTATGACTGCTATTTTCAACTATGACTGTTTACTCAATATCACATGTAAACAAATGGAGACATGCAGGGTAGTCGATCCTTTAATCATGTCACTTGTTAGCTTAGGTAATTTGTGGACGGAAATTTAGACGGCCGGGGCATATTACCAAAACACAGAATATCAGGGACATATTCAAAAATGTTACCCATACATTTTTATATCTAGTATCATTGAAGTTTCTCCTCAAGAGCTCGTATTGCTTAACCTTCAATCCACTATGTACTTTTGAGATGTATCTTGATACATTCTATATATCTTGTTGGGATGAATCTTGGTACATCCTATTATGGATTCGTCGGTCTTGTCATCATGATTTGCGAGTTGGTATTCAACACGGGGTTACCAAGGATGACGTCATGAAGTGGTTCAGGTCAAGTACGAGGAGTTATTCTCAACAAGTTTCAGAAGACCGTGGTTTTTCAAGACGAGAGAGATTTCTCGACTGCGATGTTTTGAGTGAGTTTGTTGAAGAAGACATGGTTTAAACATTTTATTTTTTCTTTTTTCTCTTTGTTTTAAATTGATTTTTTTTCTTGCAGATCTCTTTATCGATGAACTAAAAAGGAGATTTGCGGAGTTGGTATTCAACACAGTGTTACCAAGGATGACGTCATGAAGTGGGATCCAGGTCAAATACGAGGGAGTCATTCTCAACCAGTCTTAGAGTATTACTGGTTACTCGGAGTCATTCACAACAAGTCATAAAATATTACTGGTTAATTGGAAGGGAAAGTTTTTGTTTTCCAAAAGTTCTCCTCAAGAGCTCGTATTCCTTAACCTTCAATCCACTATGTACTATTGAGATGTATCTTGATACATCCTATATGTACTACTAGATATAGGATGAATCTAGATACATCACGGTTTGTATATAAGGATGAATCTAGATACATCGGGTATGTATAACATGATGAATCTAGATATATTGGGTATGTATACTCAAGAGCTCGTATTCCTTAACCTTTAATCCACTATAAAGAAGTTGCATAGCTTTCTCACCTGTTAGGGTAACGTAACAAGCAATATCACGTTTACAACCTGACTCTAGTCTTTATGCATGTAGTTTACATTACCTTGACTACTTAACATTTGTTTTGCATCTCGGATGAATGCATGTCTCTTGTGACCTGCATTTATGTTTGTCCACTACGTAATTTGTGGACGGAACAAATATAGTTGTACTGCAACTTTTCAGTCATAGTTGAAAATAACTAGTAAGCTATATTAGTTGCTGCTCTTTGATTAGCCCGACCCAACATAGATCTCTATCTAATTTTAGCCCGGCCCAACATAGATCTCTATTTAACCTTATTTCATCGATGAAATACTAATCCCTATTTCAGACAACTGACTAGTTAAAACCTGTACTCGAGGAAATACTAAACCCTATTTCAGACATCAATTAATAACCGAACGCATCTAAAGAAAACATGTACTCTAGTTCAAACTTGGAAGGGGGATAGAGAGAGAGTGTTGATGAGTTTTTCCTGCAACCAATTTCTCTGCAAATTCTGATTGAATAATCTCCAGCGGAAAATCCACTGACTCAAGGTCATCTCTCTTACTCTTTGTGCTCAACTATAGAAATGCAAAACCCTAGAAATGGAGTTAAAAAGGTTTCAACATTAGTAGCAACTGAGTATTCAGGCTCAAAGATCGTTTGATTAGTTAACAAATCAATACATTTAATCTTGTTTGTTTTCGATTTTATTTTAACAGTTTATTATATGACTCTTAGGGTTCTGCTCTTATCTCGCTTCCTCTCACGATTCTCCTTCTCTCTTCCTCTCACTACCACTCCGAGTTGAAGCAATTTGTGGAAGAAAGGCGTGTTTTAACCATTTTCTTCTTTACTTATGACCCAAATTTGCGCTACCACCACTTTGCATGACCGGAAGCTGCTCGACCTAACCACAGAAGCCTCTCTTCATCTCCGCAGCGAAACCTAGAAATCAAGAGGTATGTTTTATCTCCCTTTTCTTCCTTAATTATAGTATTATCATTTACTTGAAATCATAAGCAAATGCATGTTTAGAGTAACTAAAATGGACGTAGTGAACAAACATAAATGCATGTCACGGAGACATGTATTCATCCGAGATGCAAAACAAATGTTAAGTAGTCAAGGTAATGTAAACTACATGCATAAAGACTAGAGTCAGGTTGTGAACGTGATATTGCTTGTTATGTTACCCTGACATGTGAAAAAGCTATGCAGCTTCTTTATAGTGGATTAAAGGTTAAGGAATACGAGCTCTTGAGTATACATACTCAATATATCTAGATTCATCATGTTATACATACTCGATGTATCTAGATTCATCCTTATATACAAACCGTGATGCATCTAGATTCATCCTATATCTAGTAGTACATATAGGATGTATCAATATACATCTCAATAGTACATAGTGGATTGAAGGTTAAGGAATACGAGCTCTTGAGGAGAAACTTCTGGAAAACAAAAACTTGCCCTTCCAATTAACCAGTAATATTTTATGACTTTTTGTGAATGACTCCGAGTAACCAGTGATATTATAAGACTTGTTAAGAATGACTCCCTCGTATTTGACCTGGATCCCACTTCATGACGTCAACCTTGGTAACCCTGTGTTGAATACCAACTCCGCAAATCTCGTTTTTAGCTCATCGATAAGGAGATCTACAAGAAAAAAAATCAACTATAAACAAAAAAAATAAAATAAAATAAAACGTTTAAACCGTGTCTTCTTCAACGCACTCACTCAAAACATCAGAGTTGAGAAATCTCTCTCGTCTTGAAAAACCACGGTGTTCTGAGACTTGTTGGGAATGACTCCCTCGTACTTGACCTGGAACCACTTCATGACGTCATCCTTGGTAACCCTGTGTTGAATATCAACTCTGCAAATCATGATGACAAGACCCGACGAATCCATAATAGGATGTATCAAGATTCATCCCAACAGTACATATAGAATGTATCAAGATACATCTCAAAAGTACATAGTGGATTGAAGGTTAAGCAATACGATCTCTTGAGGAGAAACTTCAGTGATACTAGATGTAAAAATGTATGGGTAACATTTTTGAATATGTCCCGATATTCCAGGTTTTGGTAATATGCCCCGGCCGTCTAAATTTCCGTCCACAAATTACCTAAGCTAACAAGTGACATGATTAAAGGACCGACTACCTCATCCCCGATCTGCTCGAGCAACTCCTGATTAAAGGATCATAGTGACAACTACTATTAACTCAAAATTCAATAAACCATATAAACGAAAAAAAAAAAAAGAGTTCGGTTGCCTACATGAAAAGCTAACAAGTGACGTGATGACTACCTGACTCTTGATACACTAGGTTTTGCATTTAAGATGTATCTAGATACATCACGCTATACATCACCTGATGTATCCAGATACATCCTAGTAGTACATATAGGATGTATCAAGATACATCTCAATAGTACATAGTGGATTGAAGGTTAAGGAATACGAGCTCTTGAGGAGAAACTTCTGGAAAACAAAAACTAGCCCTTCCAATTTACCAGTAATATTTTATGACTTGTTGTGAATGACTATGAGTAACCAGTGATATTCTAAGACTTGTTGAGAATGACTCCCTAGTATTTGACCTAGATCCCACTTCATGATGTCATCCTTGGTAACCCTGTGTTGAATACCAACTCTGCAAATCTCAACTATGACTTCTATTTTCAACTATGACTGTTTACTCAATATCACATGTAAACAAATGGAATATGCTGAAATATGACTGCTATTTCCAGCAGAAAAAGTATTTCAAAAGATGTTTCATTCGACATAATCTGCTATGTAGATGGAAAGTAACAATATAATCCATCACAAAGAACATAAAAACAACAGAACATAATAATTTCAAATTCGACGATTAAATTCTGTTTCCAAATTATAAAAGAAATGTATTTTTGGTGAAAATATTGGTTATCTTAATTTGTGATATTGTATCATGGATATTTTTAGTAACAAAATTTGTTAAAACAGTTAATAGCAAAGACACGTGTTAAGATATGATTCCATTAAATTCTGTTTCCAAATATATAAAAGAAATGTATTTTTGGTGAAAATATTGGTTATGTTAATTGGTGATATTGTATCATGGATATTTTTACCATCCCTCACTCCAGAATAAAAGTAGCAAAAAAAAATCTATTAAACATATTCATGGAATAAAATAAGAACGAGTAATTGGGGGATATAGCTAAATGACAAAATAGGGATCCAAATATCCTAAACAGGTTTACCCCTTATATAATTAAATTATTAATTCTAATCTAGCCCTCCTAATCATAATTAGTAATTAATCATGATTAGTAAAATATTAATGATTTGGGGGATATAATTTGTGTATTTATGTTTATTTGAATTTGTGTGGGTTAGTTGAGAGTAGAATGAGGGAAAAAAATTTTGAGTAGAATTTTTTTTTTTTTTGAAAATGGAAGATGATTGTGATGAGAGACTTGCAGCTGCTAAATCTTTAACTCAATTACAACAACAATCATATCTTCAATCTTCGATTAATGATAACAACTCACAATTGAGTGGAATTTTTTTTTTGAAAATGGAAGATGATTGTGATGAGAGAATTACTGCTAATAAGAGGTTGAAAAAATTGATTTTTCTTCTTTGAATCCACCATTGTTGCGGTTCTAAAAAGCTTGGTGCGGCATGGTATTCAACCAAAACCCATGCGGGCAATTGTTGGAAATGTTCATAAATTGTTTGCCACTATCTGGTTTTGATATTGATTTTTTTTCTTACGGTTTTGAGCAGTCACAACGGCATGGTAATCATGGATTCGAGCATCTTAGGTACATGTTCCGGCATAGTATTTTGCTTAAATTTCCATGCCGGAATAGGATGAAAAGTATCCAGAACGTTGATTTTTTTTTTTCACTTGACTACCGGCATTGATAGGAAATTCTCGAGCATGCCGGTATCATGTTCCGGCATATAGTTTTCATCAATTCCGGCATGGTCTTCATCTCTTCCTTTTTGAATTTTTTTTAAACGTATTAATCACCCACTTTGCCGCATGGTCGGTGATATGAAGACCATGCCGGTATTGTTTTCCGGCATACCATGTTGCTTTATTTTCTATGCCGGAAGTGGACTGTTAATACGGAAAAAATTCAAAGCGGAGTGATGAAGACCATGCGGAATTGATGAAGACCATATGCGGAACATGATACCGGCATGGTCTTCATCAATTAAACATGGTCATCATCACTTTCAAAGATGATCTTCATCACTTCCGAATAAAAAAAAATTGGTTTCCAAAGTGAGAGAAAGAGAATTTGATATAGAGTGGGGAGAGTTTAGAATTTGAAAGGGAATGGGAAATATTTGGGTTTCAAAGCTCCACCCCTAAATAAGATTAATAAGAAGTGGAGATGGAAATGGGGGATATGATTTTGTTTTTTGATTTTAAGTTTTTGATTTTTATTTTGTGGGAAGGGTAATTTAGTATTTTCGCCCCCAAAAGTCACCCCTTAGCACACACCATGGGTTGGGGGAAGTAATTCATATCCCCCAATTAGTTTCTCTATCCCCCAATTGCGTGTTCTAAAATAATCTTTTATAACTTCATTTAGTTATTGTAAAAGATCTGAGCAATTAAGAAAATACTACATTATAATTTTGGATATTTATGATTAAAATAAAAAAAATGGATTAAAATAATCTTTTATAATTTCATGTACATAACATAACCTTTTATAATTTCATGTAATTATTGTAAAAGATCCATAAAATAGAAAAACTATATTAATTACATACAATTATGACTAAAATAAAAAAAAACCTGTGTCATTATTATAAAATATCTACAATTTATAAAAATTACTATATTAATTAATATTTATACTTATTTTAATAATTTTCATTAATATATAAAGAAAATCTAATTATTTACCTCAACACAATCTAACAAGTTCCATTAATACCGATAATTTACTAATAAAAACAAAGCCAATGGTTAATAAAGGATGCAAATCATTTTTCATCCATATTTTCTTTATAGCACGCCATATAACTGTAATTAATTCCATAACAGTTTTAAAGATTTTCTTTGGAACCAAGTTTCCATCATTTATATGAAGGATGCAAATCAATATTCATTCCTACATAAACCACGTGCTTTCAGTTTCTGTGAAAAAAGAAGTAACGCACGGAAGATATCGACTATGACTTTTGAAGAAAATCACAACAAAGGGGGAGCAATGGTAGTTGATTCCGATGGTATGTACGCTTATTCAAGTGTCACAATTTATTTGCATTCCTAGGTTGTTGTTTTTTCTTTCTCTTATCAATTTTTCTTTATAACAAGCAAGTACAAAATTTAAATATATGATGTTTATATGTAGGAAAAATTGGTCTTCTTAGGTTGTTATTTTCTCAGGCAAAATTTTTTCTTTATCAATTTAAATATATGAAGACCAATTTATTTGCATTCCTAGGTTGTTGTTTTCTTCGGAATGCAGGTTTATAACAAAAGTAATGAATTGACTTATAAAAAGTAATTACAACAATTGCATTAGTCAAGTGTGTAAAAGTATAAGTAGCACTAAATATTTTTTTCTTTATAACCAAACAAGTACAAAATTTAAAAATATAAAATGTTTATATGTAAGAAAAATTGGTCTTCCCTTCTTTTAAGTTTTTTGGTGATTTGTACCACTAATATTTATGGTTTTTATTTCTGTTACAGATGTGGTTGGAGATCCCGACGTCGTTTTGGCGGAAAAGTTTACTGGTAAAATCATTTTATCATGTCTTATTTTCTCTTCTTTATCAATTTGTTAAACTCCTTTTTTTTATGTTTTATCTGGATTTGATGTTCTTTTAGTTTCTCCAGGATGTTCTTATTTTTACTTATTCACTCCTTTTCTAACTTTTTTCCCCGTTTTGTCAGTAATAGTTTCTCAATTCAAACAAGACATAAATAAGGGTTTGGTTCCTTATCATAATTTTTGGACCAATTGTTTTTGGGAATTGGGGTTTGTTTATTTTCACAGGGTTATGGATTTTCGTCTTATATCCATTTTACTAATTTTGATTTTGTAGGGGAGGATGTCTAAATTCGTAACCAACAGAGATTGGCTAGGTGTGTTGTTTTCTTTATGGATAAGGCGCACCGTATGCTTTTTGTTAAAACAATTAATAGCAAAGACACGTGTTAAGATATGATTTGTCCCTCATGCCCCCATCATAAAACGCCCCCATCAAAAATTTATCCCATTTTCCTATAGAGGTATTTAGGAACAAGAAAGGCCCTTGTTTGGTAGAGAGGGATAGTCTTCCTAACAGCTTTAATCAAAGTAGTTCTGGCTGCCTGAGACAAAAGTTTATGAAACCAAATAGAAATTCTAGCATCAACAACTTGAAATATACCCATATGGGTTTGAATTTTAGAAGCTCGGAAAACAGTGGGAGTACCAAGATACTTTTCTCCTAAATCTCTATTATGGACAGACCTCATTAGGATAGCAATGTGTAATGATAGATATATGCCCCTTATCCTACCTATATATTTCGTTAATTTTGCTTGTAATTCTTTTCTTTCGTCTTTTTTTTTTTCTGTTTCTGCCCCCTGCCTTTCTATTTTCTTTTTGTTTGATCAATAAATACTCCTTGTGAGTTTTGCAATAAATAAATAAATAAATGTTTATTACTAAGCTGTCCTTGGGTTTAGCATAAGACTTCTTTTAATCCTGTTATCATAAATATAAATCCTTGTACAATTTCGACCATTTTCCCCCTTTATTTTGTGTCTTTTTCTCTGCTTTCTAGCTTTATAACAATATGTCCAAATTTGGATTCATTGTTTAATCTTAAAAATGGGTTTTTATTGAGATAATCAAGTTTATATTGGGGTGATATGCATGGCACCTGGTATATATGCCTCATGCGTGGGTTTTACACATTAAAGCCACTAGTATGGAACCCGTGCTACGCACCGGGAACGATGGCTCTTGGCCCCCATTTGGTGAGGCGGGGCTTCGTCCCGCACCCGTCCCAGAAGGGGTCCGAAAAAATCGATTATCATTTGGTGGATAAAAGTTAGAACCAAATCCACCAACTATATATTGTTTAAACTATTGGAGATTACAGAATCCTCTTCAAAAAAAATATTTTTGAAAACTTATACAAACATTTTAAATTAGTATTTTCTTGACATTGCCAACATCAATATTATTGGTAGTAAAATGAAAAATCATTCTCACTATATAATTGTATAAAAAAAAACATTATATTGATATAAAATATATTGCTCATTTCCAAGCATATGAAGTGCTTATCGTCGAAGAAGATGTAGTTAAAGAAATACATTGATATACTCTTAGCAGATAATCATCTATTTGTGTTCGAGAATCAAGCAAATCAACTCAACGGCTCTTCCAGTTCCAACTTATTGCGTTAGGCGAATACCCTTACTCACTACATAGGTACGATATCGATATTAAAGAAACCGATATTTTTTTTTTTTTTACAATATACTGATACAAAATAGATTGTTAACTTTGAATATTGTAAAAAATATGAAGTGCTTCCCGTCAAAGATGGTGTAATCAAACATATTCATGTATTGTTTAAAATGTTGGAGATTAAAGAAATCTCATTACAGAAAATACTTTTGAAAAACTATACGAACCTTTGAAATCACTAAGTAGTGGCAACATCATTACTATTAGTAGTTAAATGAAAACATTGATATCTGATATTAGATACACTGGAAAATAATAGGATATTAGTATAAAATAGATTGCCAACTCTAAATAGTCCAAAGCATATGGAGTACTTCTCGACAAAGAATATGTAATCGAAGAAATGCACAAATATATTTTCCCTTCAGAAATCATATATTGGCATTTATACTCAAGCGGCCAACTCAATTGCTCTTCTATGATCCAACTTCTTGTAGTTAAATGAAAAATGACACTCACTATATAGGTATCGATTTATGGTATTAAAGACACTAACAACAAAAAACGATATTAATATCAAATAGATTGTCAGCTTTGAATAATGAAAAAACATATGAAGTGCTTCCCGTCAAAGAAGATGTAATCAAGGAAATGCATTGATATATCTTTCTTTAGAAATCACATGCTTTCTTTAACAATCAAGCGTCCAACTCAACTACTTTTCCATCCTATAACTTCTTTTATTTAAATGAAAAATCACACTCTTTATATAGTCATATCGATATCTGACATTAGAGACACTTTACAAATACAATATCTCGTTGTAAGAATGCGAAATAAATTCTTAGCCTTCCAATTAAGATTTTGGCTATCCAGCGGCCACTCATAACAAACAATGGGAGTCGTTTTTCCAATGGGTAATAACCACACACCCAATCTGCACCTCATGTCACCTACAAACCATATACCACCAAGTTCCAATGGGTTGAAAAAATAAGTTCCACTGGGCTTGATGGGGAGTATCCCCCATTTATTTATGTTGGACTTCACCCGGCTCTCGGCCTAACGGGGGTTTCATTTAGTAGTTGGTATTTTTAAATTAACAATGGGAACCAAATTCACCAATTTTAACTATTAAGTGTTGGAGATAAAAAAAATCGTCCAAATCAAAATAAATTTAAAAAATAAACATTTCCTTTTAATTAAAATTGCCTGATATATTCGAATAAGATAAAACATAAACTCGACATGATAATATCATCGGGCTCTGCTATAAATATTTTTTTAATATTCACATCCAAGTTTAGAACTTCATCCTCCACTTCATTATCATTTTCATTTAACTCAAGTAATAGAAGTATGTTGTCATCGCCGTCAATTTGTTTACCAAGTCTCTCTTAGACAATATCTGGAGGTGTTCTTTGCCTGAAGTAGACATTGTTTCTACAATTTGGTCCCGATAGATATTATTGTTAGATTTCCAAAAAACTTTGAAAGATTATGTGTACTATAGGGGGAGTTGGGCATATATCTTCTTAATATATGTTGATACTTCAACTTAATTTCGGTTTCATTTTATGGATAGTCATGAATTATAGAATGATCCCGTGCACTACAGGTTAAATGATTTTGAGTGAAGATGTCCATTACAAATATGTATAAGCTTTGTAATGTGAAGTTAAACATCATGTAAAGCATTCCAATAGAGAAAAATATAATATAAAGAAACTTGTGAAAAAATCATCTCCTTTGTTCTGTATAAGAATGACATGCTTCTAAATTGATTCTTTTCATCTTAAGGTTGCAACTGTTTTACCTGTAAGTGCACCTTAGCTGTACTAATAGGAATGATCTAATTGAATTAGCAAACATAAGAGAATGTCTAATGTGAATGCAGTTTAGACAAATCATTGATTGAAATTCCAACTTATATAGTTATGATATGAGCTGTCACTTCAACCATAAACCGTCTAACAATGTAAATGAGCATATACTGCACAAAAACCTGTTTGAAAGCATATTATAAGTGAATAAAAAACACATCCATCACTCGCTATTAGTTATTTATTTCCTGCAAGGAATCATCCAGCTGACCATAGAAATCCATCAAACTTCAAAAGGAATAAAGACCTATAAAGGTTCCCATTCATGAAGTCTCAAACAAATAAAAGCTTCCACTAATTTCACTATGTTGGCCCAATTTGTATAAATATACACCAATTCAAATTTGGAGTTTTAACGATTCCCAGTTGAGTTTAAAGATCACTTATGTACACTTTGAAACTAAGGATTTTCTATCTTATGGTACGTAAATAAAAAAAACTTTATTTTGATTATCTTAGAGCTAAGTCTGTTATTAATACTCCTATTAAATCGTTATCGTAAAAGGTTACTGATATTGCAATATTGTTTGATCTTTATCAATTATGATTAAAGCACACGCGAAAGTCAACATAATTTAATAGGGTAAAAACTAATAAGAGAAAATAAAGAAAGTGATCCTACTTATAATATGAATGTCAAGTTCATGCAAGTAATTAAAGCATATGCCACGACAAGGTCAGACCTCGAAGAAGGAAGGACCCCTTTATCTACAACATTACAAAGTGAAATGAGATCCACAAAAAAGAAAGGATAAAATTGAAAAAAAAATGCAATGCTAACGTTTTCTAAATAAAGTTACACTATTAATTTTTATTGAAATATGTTACATGCCTTCCAAATTCCATTAATACCTACTTCTATTGATGTAATCCTCCTCCTTTATTGTGCTCATGTACTTTGATCTATGAATGAAAAAGTATATGTTTTGAGAATCTACTTTCACTTTTCGCATAATTCACACATATATTTACCTATTTAAAATTTAAAATAGCTGATAATTATAAAAATTATATGGCGTCACATTATGCAGACAACGAAAAAGCATACGGTGCGCCTTATCCATAAAGAAAACAACACACCTAGCCAATCTCTCTGTCGGTTCACGAATTTAGACATCCTCCCCTACAAAATCAAAATTAGTAAAATGGATATAAGACGAAAATCCATAACCCTGTGAAAATAAACAAACCCCAATTCCCAAAAACAATTGGTCCAAAAATTATGATAAGGAACCAAACCCTTATTTATGTCTTGTTTGAATTGAGAAACTATTACTGACAAAACGGGGAAAACAGTTAGAAAAGGAGTGAATAAGTAAAAAATAAGAACATCCTGGAGAAACTAAAAGAACATCAAATCCAGATAAAACATAAAAAAGGAGTTTAACAAATTGATAAAGAAGAGAAAATAAGACATGATAAAATGATTTTACCAGGTAAACTTTTCCGCCAAAAACGACGTCGGGATCTCCAACCACATCTGTAACAGAAATAAAAACCATAAATATTAGTGGTACAAATCACCAAAAAACTTAAAAGAAGGGAAGACCAATTTTTCTTACATATAAACATTTTATATTTTTAAATTTTGTACTTGCTGGTTATAAAGAAAAAAATATTTAGTGCTACTTATACTTTTACACACTTGACTAATGCAATTGTTGTAATTACTTTTTATAAGTCAATTCATTACTTTTGTTATAAACTGTTCCCGAAGAAAACAACAACCTAGGAATGCAAATAAATTGGTCTTCATATATTTAAATTGATAAAGAAAAAATTTTGCCTGAGAAAATAACAACCTAAGAAGACCAATTTTTCCTACATATAAACATCATATATTTAAATTTTGTACTTGCTTGTTATAAAGAAAAAATTGATAAGAGAAAGAAAAAAACAACAACCTAGGAATGCAAATAAATTGTGACACTTGAATAAGCGTACATACCATCGGAATCAACTACCATTTCTCCCCCTTTGTTGTGATTTTCTTCAAAAGTCATAGTCGATATCTTCCGTGCGTTACTTCTTTTTTCACAGAAACTGAAAGCACGTGGTTTATGTAGGAATGAATATTGATTTGCATCCTTCATATAAATGATGGAAACTTGGTTCCAAAGAAAATCTTTAAAACTGTTATGGAATTAATTACAGTTATATGGCGTGCTATAAAGAAAATATGGATGAAAAATGATTTGCATCCTTTATTAACCATTGACTTTGTTTTTATTAGTAAATTATCGGTATTAATGGAACTTGTTAGATTGTGTTGAGGTAAATAATTAGATTTTCTTTATATATTAATGAAAATTATTAAAATAAATATAAATATTAATTAATATAGTAATTTTTATAAATTGTAGATATTTTATAATAATGAAACAGTTTTTTTTTATTTTAGTCATAATTGTATGTAATTAATATAGTATTTTTTCTATTTTATGGATCTTTTACAATAATTACATGAAATTATAAAAGGTTATGTTATGTACATGAAATTATAAAAGATTATTTTAATCCATTTTTTTTATTTTAATCATAAATATCCAAAATTATAATGTAGTATTTTCTTAATTGCTCGGATCTTTTACAATAACTAAATGAAGTTATAAAAGATTATTTTAGAACACGCAATTGGATGATAGAGAAACTAATTGGGGGATATGAATTACTTCCCCCAACCCATGGTGTGTGCTAAGGGGTGACTTTTGGGGGCGAAAATACTAAATTACCCTTCCCACAAAATAAAAATCAAAAACTTAAAATCAAAAAACAAAATCATATCCCCCATTTCCATCTCCACTTCTTATTAATCTTATTTAGGGGTGGAGCTTTGAAACCCAAATATTTCCCATTCCCTTTCAAATTCTAAACTCTCCCCACTCTATATCAAATTCTCTTCTCCTCACTTTGGAAACCAATTTTTTTTTTTTGTTCGGAAGTGATGAAGATCATCTTTGAAAGTGATGATGACCATCATAGGAATTGATGAAGACCATCTTGGTATCATGTTCCCGCATATGGTCTTCATCAATTCCGGCATGGTCTTCATCACTTCCGTTTTGAATTTTTTCTGGTATTAATCAGTCCACTTCCGGCATAGAAAATAAAGCAACATGGTATGCTGGAAAACAATACCGGCATGGTCTTCATATCAACTGACCATGCGTGCGGTGGACCGATTAATACCGAAAAAAATTCAAAAAGGAAGAGATGAAGACCATGCCGGAATTGATGAAGATATCTATAGGAACATGATACCGGCATGCTCGAGAATTTCCTATCAATGCTTAGGTAGTCAAGTGAAAAAAAAAATCAACGTTACGGATACTTTTCATCCTATTAGGCATGGAAATTTAAGCAAAATACTATCTTAACAACATGTCTGAAAGCATGCTCGAATCCATGATTACCATGCCGGTACCTGTTCAAAACCAGAAAAAAAATCAACATCAATTTATGAACCCCCCCGGATAGTGGCAAACAATTTATGAACATTTCCAACAATTGCCCGCATGGGTTTTGGTTGAATACCATCACTAAAGCACCAAGCTTTTTTTTCACCAAACAATGGTGGATTCAAAGAAGAAAAATCAATTTTTCAACCTCTTATTAGCGGTAATTCTCTCATCACAATCATCTTCCATTTTCAAAAAAATTCCACTCAATTGTGAGTTGTTATCATTAATCGAAGATTGAAGATATGATTGTTGTTGTAATTGAGTTGAAGATTCAGCAGCTGCAAGTCTCTCATCACAATCATCTTCCATTTTCAAAAAAAAAAAAAATTCTACTCAAAATTTTTTTCCATGATTCTACTCTCAACTAACCCACACAAATTCAAATAAACATAAATACACAAATTATATCCCCCAAATCATTAATATTTTACTAATCAGGATTAATTACTAATTATGATTAGGGAGGGCTAGATTAGGAATTAATAATTTAATTATATAAGGGGTAACCCAGCTAGGATATTTGGATCCCTATTTTGTCATTTAGCTATATCCCCAAATTACTCGTTCTTATTTTATTCCATAAATATGTTTAATAGATTTTTTTTTTTATTTTAATCATAAATGTCCAGAATTAATATAGTAGTTTTTTTATTTTTTGGATTTTCAAAATAAATACACGAATTAATATAGCAATTTTTCTAAACAATGAAGGTCGTCCGTCGCGTGTGTCCCACCAATCCACCCAATCTACACCACACATTGCAGATCAACGAACCATATATAACGAAATTTCATCCAAGCGAATACGAATGGTTTCTCAATTAGCCAATGAGAGCGCGAGGTTACGCTCACCCGACCAATAGGAGGGAGGGTAAGCGGCACCAGTGCTTCTTTTATTACAGGTGAGGGATGGTATTGAGTTTTTAGGTTGTTGATTTTTTTATACCATCAACTACTGACAAAAGAAATCAATCGGACTCATCCGCTTCCGATCCATCTCCCCATGCATTCATTCCATACAAATCCATCAGTCATTGGATTAGATGCGGATATCAAACTTAAAAGCCGTCATGCATTGAATTAGATACGGAAGAAGTTAAAGCCGAACCAATCCGGACCATACTCACCCTTAGCTGCTCCTGATTAGGGTCAATCAAAAAGATAACATCAGCATTGCCCCGAAGCGAATTTTCTACTGATAGCTTATATGGGTCAGTCCTTCCACTAGACTAAATATATGAATTGGCACGAACGTCCAGAGATCACGTTGGTATCAAATTTGATGCTGTAGTCGTTCATACATCTACATCAATTAGTTACAATTTGATGTAAAGTATTAGTGATCCACACATGTGTCATCCCTTCACAAATAAATA
>JAJJWW010001720.1:0-52472 GCA_023531295.1 Papaver armeniacum | reverse complement strand
GATGATATCATACAATCTGGTTTTGTGGGTATACCTATATGTAAGCCCTCACGAGACTAAACTCATCCAGTAGGGTCACCTAAGGGTTTAAAGGCTTGTTACACGGGCTAAGTGTAATCGCGGGTCAGGCGACAACGACATCCGCTTAGATTTTATCATGTACCTTCCTTTTTTGTTTTTATTTGTGTCAATGTGTTTGAGAATCCAAAAATAATTATAATAAATTGGGGGTGTGTCGAACCGTACTTGTTGGTTATTTTGTCAGGTGGTAGATATTTTTTTTATCTCCTCATACGTTTATGGACTACCAATGGAATGAAAATAATTGAATATAGGCGACCCCTATGTGACCTCATAGTCGTCCCCTACGTGACCATACTTTTCCCCAAAGGCCAATTAGTGAGAACTATATGAATAGAGTTTTATTCATCTAAAATAAAAAACGCACCAACAAACCTTATTTTTATCTCCCCTAAAGTATAATATTTGTCTTATCGATTGGGTAAGAGTTTACTAAAGAATGTCTAAATTTACTAGCAATGAGGATGTTGCTCTTATTGGTGCATGGTGTTAGTTAGATTAGATCAATAGTTGGCAACGACCAAGAAAGCGTTGTCTTACGGGATCGGGTGCGAGTAGAATACGAACCACATGGCAAGGTGACACGGTAAGGAGTAACCATTCATTGCAGCGAGAGGGTTATGATGTTGGTTATAGAAGTTAGAAGATATGTATGTTTCGTTAGGCGTTATTTCATGAACTTACCCAATGGATGGGACAATGAACAGCGGTAAGTTAAATTTAGAATCATTATAAGTTTGTTTTGTTAGTGAAAACATGGTATTAACACCTGTATAAATTTAAATCTAGTACGAGGAAGGTAGAAGGGATTATGAAGAAGATGGACCATTTCACCAAAGATGGAGACATGGTGCGGTCTATGATGTGATGAAATTAAAATTTCCATTGGTGTATGATCCGAGCTCTTTGTACAACCAGCTAATATCCCTCCTCCTCAAGTCGGAGGCGAGATATAAAAACATCGGCACATCAATCTACGGGATTTGTGGGTATACCTCTCTGTAAACCCTCACGAGACTAAACTCGTCCGGTAGGGTCGCTAGTGGTTCAAAGGCTTGTGACACGGGCTAAGTGTAATCGCGGGTCGGGACGACAATGACATGGATTTATAGTATTTAAGTTTTCCCTTCTATTTTCGGGCTTTCTTTTTAATTTGTGAATGTGTGTGGTAACAATGAGAAAGTAATATTGTTGGTTAATCAATGTTGATGTGTCATGTGAAAAGGACATATTTTCCTTGTATTTTTCCATGCATTATTAACAATGTTTTTTTTTTGTTTTTTTGTTTTTTGTCCAAAGATAGTTATTGGAGTATTGTATTTGTACCCACTTATCTTGTTACGAATCTTCATACTTTTGGAGATTTCCTTTTTCTTTATTTGATATCCCCTAACCACGTGATTCAATCAACCACCTTATTTGAGTATTGAACCCACATATGTTTGTCAGGAAAAAAGTAACCAACCTTCGAAACGTTTTGGGTGTTTTGAGCGATGATTGTCTTTTGAATTAGCGGGGTTTCTTTGCCACCTATGCTTGATAAAAAGTATTGTCACCAAACACATAATAGACCTCTATAAGTAGTCTAGAAATTAAGCCTAAGCTAAACACCCAAAACTACTCTTAGTTTCGTTATCTCCCTTTTATTCTAGCATACCCATTTTTCTTGCTTTTACATACCACAATATGGCTGCATTTTCCAACGAAGAGGATGTCGCGTTAATTCGTGCATTTTGTGTTGTTCTTCTTGAGCCTTTGATTGGCGAGAGAGATGGAGGGGATACTTTTTGGGATAGAATACTAGGGAATATAGAGCGACGGTTAGCAACGACAACAAAAGCACCAAGTCAATACTGATGTCGGGTTTCAAACTTGAAAAAATATGTTAAAGATACGTCGGTCATGTGAGAGTTCGTTCTTAGGGGTATGGGCTGGGGGGATATAACGTTCTTTGAAATTTGTAAGTTTTCTTAAAATTATTATTTATGTTCTTTTAGACAGTATCAGTAAACTAACACCAAATATCGTCTAGGGCAAGTTGCATATGAAGAGGAAGGAAAAATATGGACACATGGAGCGGTTTTTGAAATTCTTAAGACGCAATTTGGTAGGGAGTATGATCCTGAGTTCTTTCCTCCTCCGTTTCAGGGCAATCCAGAAGATGGAGCCGAAGCTTAAGACATGAGCACCATCTCTTCAGGTTTTGTGGGTATACCTCTCTGTAAACCCTCACGAGACCAAACTCGTCCAGTAGGGTCGCCTAGTGGTTGAAAGGCTTTATGCAAGGGCTAAGTGTAATTACGTGTGAGACGACAATGACGTCGTCTTTTTATAATATTTGTCTTTCGGGTTTTTGTTGGTCCTCTAGCATTGTGTTTTTATGTTTTATTATCCGTTTTAATTTGGTTGAAAGATATTTATGATGTTAAATGTGGTCTTACGTATTGTGTTTTTCTTGTTCTTGTAATGATGTAACAAACAAGTATTATAATGACGAGTTTTATTATAAACATCTAAGTACATCATAGCTAATAATTCAAAAACCTAACTCACTTTATATCTTATGATCTAAAGGCTAGAGGAAAGGACTAAATTTGAAGTGTGAAATACCTTGCGGTAACCACACCATTTATTGGTTCCAACTTTTGAATTGGTTGGAACACATTTTTAAACCGACCCTTACTTGTTCATAAACATCCTTTACTGTTTTAAACACCCCTTGGATGATGGGGATACACCTATGACCGAAACCCCCTACCATCTTGAATTATCACATCCGATCAGAAATTTTGGAACCCGTGTCTAGAACACTATCATACTATTCGGTTAACACAAGCATTGATTTACACTGTGTCGGAGGGAGGACTCATCCCTTAATATCCTATAAAAGGAGTCCTTTGTAAAGACAATTACACACCACAAGTTTTAACATCTTATTTGATCACTACTTCTAATCTTTTATTTGTATTCTGCAATATGGATCATACATCAACCCCTGAGGAGCAAAGAGCATTTATAGCGTCATGGATCGAAGTGAGGTCAGTTCCAGTTGTAGAAGGAGTTGAAACGGATGAAGATACCTTTTGGCCATCGGTACATAACCATTTTGTTACAAACTTTACGAATCCTAAGCAAAGAACAACATTTGATGTAAGGCATCATGTATCAATATCTTGAGACATGTTCGGATGTATGCTATCATCCAAGCCAAGATGCTCGGAAGACTCACATGTAGTTCTATTCAAATAATATCGTAAGCATATTTTGCTTTCGTTCCTTATTTGTAAAACATTAGTTTTGAGGACGTAATTAATGGTTATATCTTCATCTGCATGTAGGAATGGATGACGAAAGTACGGTTCCGAAAAAGAAAATAATATTAAATTCGTGTTTATGAATGCTACCTTATGTTGAAGGATGCCGTGGATAACTTCAACCCGTTGATAATAGCAGGCGCATGGGGTAATGTAACATTATCGTTCTTATTGGTTTTGTGGGTATACCTCTTGTAAACCCTCCGAGATACTACTCTGCCGATGGGGACACCTACTGGATTTAAAAAGGCTTGTTGCTCGTTTACTATCTTTGAAATTTTATATCGTTTCACCGTACTGTAATAATTTCAAACTAATGAAGTAAATTATATTATGTTTCAAAGCGATTTAATTCCTACTATACGTTGTATCCAAAAATATATTTGGGGATAAACAAAGCGGTCATCATTTAAACACTTCCTATTATTTTATCTGAATTACTTATTCATACAAGGTTAAGCTGGGTAGGATAAATTAAAGGAAAAATATTTAAAGGTCGACATGTGGGTGGTTTTCATCGGGTTCCTCAACCTACTTGCAATACAAGATAAGCCTTACACATCATCGCTACATGAAATGACTGTTACATAAGGTACTCTATAAAATGACTTCTTCTCGGCCAAAAGAATAGTGCAAAACATAAGATATTCTAAACCATCTGGTTACATCTTCTCCCAGAAGATTGATTCTTCTAGTCCATTTTATCCGGCAACTACAACACACAAAGAATGGCTAGGTATACGTCGAAGAGGATGTTGCAATCACAAATGCGTGGGTAAGTGTTGTTACCCTTCCCAAAGGTTGACCATCACGGGGTTCCTTTGGCTAATACGGTTTGGGCAACCGCGTATTGAACATTACACACAACGAGTTCAAAATATTCATCAAAGAATAGCTTTTTCTATAAAGGCTAGGCTCGGAGTAATAAAAAAAGGGGGTGAGGGTTTTCGTTCGTTACCAGAAAGAAATTTATATTGCCCATAACCGATCTCCACTATGGACAGTTGAGAGGCTTGTAAGCAATTTATCGTTTTACTCAGACCACTTGGTTTTATTCTTCAACAAAAACACTTACCAACTTATGACTTTTTTTTTTGGTGTAGGAGCGATATGCAAATAGGAAATACGCCAGGGATACGGGAAAAGAATTCATGTTTTATCAATGCTAATCATGAAGGCTAATATCCCGGAACTTAACACGATACAACCATCACCAAATCCTCCTCAAGATGGAGCGGAAGATTAAAACAACCACATCAACAACATGATAGTAATGGTTTTGTGGGCATACCTCTATGTAAACCCTCACGAGACAAAACTCGTCCATTATGGTCACATAACGGTTTAAATGCTGCCGCACGTAATATGTATTGCATTGCTTTCGCCGAAATTTATCTAAGTCTAGGATTAAATTATCGTTTTGAGGTCTTTATTGATTCAATCCATGTATCCCTTAGGTTAATATCAATTCATTCATAGTGGTGTATGGTTAACCAAAATCACTCGATAAAGTAAACGCAAATAACTTGTCGTATAACATAAGAGTGTAAGCGAGTGTACAAAAAAAAGGTCAAACAAATATATATCAAGCACGCAAGTTGAACCGGCGTACGTAAAATACGGCTGTTTCAAACGCGTGGCACGCTGTTAGGAGGCTAGTGCGGAAGAATGTTTCCACTAGAATATTCGTTGGTACGCGTTTAGAAACCTTGTTTCATGCTTTTTGCACCTTGTTGTTTCAAACCGCATCAGGGGTTACTTCCATCTTGGATCCAAGCCACACGCAAATCTCTAGGAATCGGGAATCAGTAGGCGGATTAACGACACTTCCACAGTGCCAAATCTTGGATGTTGGATCACATTAGACCCATCCTAAGGGGGCGGTCTATTAAGAGTTTTTGATTAACAGTATAGTATTCTTCGGCTTAATATATCCAATTAGGAAAATACCAAATAAGGCAACAAAGATTTACAATTACATGATAATTAAGGATGACCGCTTCACGGTGGGAGGGCCGACCGAAGAGAAAAGCAAATGCTGCTGCAATTGGATTGTACAAAAAAAAATGTGCCTAAAAATTTGTTCTTGATAATTAAGTATCACTTTTCTGAAATGGAGGAGTACATCGATTTATTAGTTGCAATGGAAAATTAGTTGATGCTTACATAATGTGTTATGCATCCTTTGTGGTGGTTTGCATAATGGTTATGAAATCTATTTTTGAAAATTGTGCCTAAAATGATAAATACTTCCAAATTTTTCGTAAAAACTTTAAATTTGATATTGTTGTTTATACTCATTGTGTGGATCTGTTTAAAATCTTTCCAACGAGATAAAATTTGTAAAATTCCAAGGCACGAATTTTTAGATATATTATATTCTAGTTTGCTTGCCAATTATACCCTTGGAAAAGAGGTACTTTCACTTTTTCTTTTTAGCCTAAAAATAGGCCAAATTGAAAAAAATGAAAGTACCACTTTCTAAAAACGCAGGGAGTATAATTTGACTCTTACACCCATTTACTCTTATACCTAATGGTCGAGAAGTCGGGATAATTATCCCTAGATCCAAGACTTCTACAAATTTTATGAATCTTCTCATTATCGAACTGTTAGATAATGAACCACATTTTACTGATCCGATACTCCATATTATACTACGTCAATAATTGAAATTCTTGACAACCACATGAACCAACATTAAGAAGGTATCAAAGAGATCGAAATAAAGTTATTCATGTTGTTTCAGTTATTTGGTTACAAGAATTTATTTGATTTGATATAAGATGGTAAACTTGGTTTCCGACTCACAATTAAACTACTACGTGTATAATAATTTTGATTAACATATTCATGTTACATGTGAGATAAAATCAATGGTCGAACGTCAAGTCCGGGATATTATTTAGTTGCTCGAACGGCACAAACAGCATGTGCAACTGCGTCTTTCATCCCTAGCATGATTGCAATAGCATAACTAAATGATATATGGCCCGACTTATAGCCAAAGAAATGATGCAATTGATTATAAATAAGTTTTTCTCTCGTGTCGAAGAAATATTAGAATTATCATGGTATTATTAGTAGCTCAGTATGACTTAAGAGTTGCATTACCATTTGAAAATAACCTTTATTAATGGTAAATTTTAAAGATAATTTACGTGTGTTAATAAGAAGGCCTTGCCTTATAAAGATAGGAACATGTAGTCTACAAGCATAAGAAATCAAAGTATGAAATTAAGGAAGCCTCCCAGATATTGCATAGTGTTAATTCTGATGTAGAACATATAACAAGCTGTTGATATATGTTAACTAAATGCCGGAATCGAAGAAAAAATAACAGGAAAGCTATCTAGAATTTTAGGTACTAATCTTGCCTTATGTCCTAAAATCATTCTCTACTCATGATGCTAAGGAAACGGGGTCGTGATGATTAAGAATGATAAAAACTACGACCCCATCTTAGGAGACGGACGGCCGTCATCTTATGAATCATTGCACGATGGCTTACAAGTTAGCCAATGAAAATATCACAATCGTTTGAAATGTTGTTGTTCATCACTGGGAGGTGTATGCCCTTGTTAAGATATTATTTTGGGTACATTATTTATATGTTCCTATTTTTGAAACCCAATAAATATATCCTTATACAACAATAAATATGTCCCTACTTTTTAATAACCTTATCCATTTAAAATTGGATTACCTTAATACCCTCACCCATATAATATTTTCTTTTATTTCAAAATGGAACAAATTTCTTCCTCTACCACTTCACCACCACCAACATTCAACTACCATTCCACCACCACCTACCAACCTCCACCACCACTAATATCCCACCACCACTCCTTCACCACCATCATTACACCACCACCACCCCCGCCACCACTGGTTCAGATATTTTTGTATTAACAACAATAGTTGATCCAAATAAAAATAAAACCAACAATAGAAGTTGATCCAGTTTAGGGGATCAACAACGGTAGTTGATCCAAAAAAAAAGGGATCAACAGTAGAAGTTGATCCAATTTAGTGGATCAACAATGGTAGTTGATCCACTATATTTGATCAACAATGAAAGTTGATCCATGTAAATTGTGGTGGTGGTGCAGCGATGAAGATGGTGCTGGTGAGTTCCGTTGATTTTTTTCCGAGTGAGAAATAAAGAAGAAGCCGAGTATAAGATACAAAAAGGTTAAAAATGGGACTATGAGAATTATTTTTTGTTGTTGATAATTTCTATTATATACCACTAGGGACATTTATAAAGAGGCTTAGGGATATTTGTGAAGGCCCATCAAAAGGAGGGACAATAATTCAATTTCCACTATTTTATTTATTAGTTTGAGGGTTTGAGCTTAAGTAGTCGGAATCGAACCCACGAACTCAAAACTAATAAATTTTTCCTTTTGTGAAGTGTTAATTGTATATATACTTGTTGTATACTTGCTGTATATGCTCATGGTATTTGGCTATCAGATTTTTGACGGAGGGAAAGCTTTTTTAAATACACCCCAAAATCGTCTTTCCCTCTGGTGAAAATAGCTTTCCCCTTATTAATCATCTTATACGACTCCCATTATTAAGTTTGAATATTTATATATGTCTGCAACACTTAGAGACTTAAGGTTTGTCTCTGCATTCCTGAAATTTATCGTCTTAGCTTTGCAGCATTATACAAAAGGCACAAAACACATGAACCTTGAGTATATATGCATGAATCAAGCAATTCAGAAATAATGATTGTTCATTTATCGCTTAAGCACGGTTGCATCCGCAGATGCACTTAATGAGCAATTAATTACCTTTGAAGACCTCTTAAGAAAAGATTAAAATCTTACGTCTGTGGGAGTCATTTGTTGGAAAAAATTGGGCTAAAAGAGAGGATGAAACACTAAGAGAAATGTTGTATACATGGATTCAAGGCCTTGCGATTCTTTTCATCAAATATTTCGACCATTCCCAAATAATTGACTAGTATAATCGGTTAATGAAATCATGTTTTCAGGATACAATGAAGCCCTATAACAAAGTTGTTGAGTTCAAGAGTTATACTCCTTTGACGAAATCAATAACACACAATATTAAGAATCTGATGATGCTTAGAGAGAAAAGAGATCATAAATTTTGATGTGTTTTTTCCATGTTTGAATGAAACAAATAATCACTGCTTATAGGGACTCATGCGCGCCTCCTATTGGAGATGCATCTTCACTTCCAAAAGACACCAATAGTGTCTAATGGGAATGAATGTGTCTTATATGAACCATCAAACCCTTTGGAGATGCCTTTTCATCTCCGACTAACATTGATTGCGTCTATTTGGCATAGGACGCTCCCCATCGTAGCGGCAATCCAAAAATCGAAAATCATTTTATTTTCTATGATATTAAAAATATCAAATATCATTGATTATATTGAGATTTTATTAATGTAATATTGAATTATTTACTCGTATCCATGTTAAGTATACACTTATGTGAACAGATGAATGTTCACAAAAATTGGAGTCCTGTTATTAGGAGGGAAAAAACGGATTTGAGGAGGGAAAAAATTCGGTTAAATTCGAGTCAATGCTTGGTCAATGAAAAATTTAGGGAGAAGAAATAAAAATTTATAATATACCATCTTTGCCCTTATTAATTCGAGTCAATGCTCCTCTTGAGTTTATCACTTTATCAACCGTTTCAAACTAAACCAATTGATTTATGCTAGCTTCAATTTCCTGGTCATCGTCTTCATTCAAAGGTGGCTCCTCTTCCTCTCCTCCTACTAGTTTTCCTAGCCAAGTAAACCTTGGGCCTTTTTCTTGGACGCATGATGATGAAATCCTTTGTGGGAGGTTGTGCCGGAGATTTTCACGAGACCTCTGATTTGTCGCTGGAGAGAAGGGTTACTATACGTACACGTGTAAGTTTTG
Source organism: Papaver armeniacum (assembly GCA_023531295.1). Taxonomy (NCBI): domain Eukaryota; kingdom Viridiplantae; phylum Streptophyta; class Magnoliopsida; order Ranunculales; family Papaveraceae; genus Papaver; species Papaver armeniacum. Next base: position 43,154 of record JAJJWW010001720.1, on the reverse strand, counting down.
TTTCCCGACGCGTTGAACTCCGTCGATCTCTGATGACCGTCATTAACCTAGTTATATAAAAGGGATGCTCCCATAGCAAGATAGGAAGCGGAGGCACTTGAGGCAGAATATTTTTTCAGGCTTTCAGTAATTGTTTCCTTTGATTATTATGGCAGACACAAAGAAGATGTTTACCTTGAAGAGTTCTGATGGAGAAGATTTTGTGGTTGAAGAAGCTGTTGCTCTTCAATCTAATACGATTCAACATATGATTGAAGATGGATGTGCTGATAATGGTGTACCTTTACCAAACGTTACAGGAGAAATCATGAGTTTTGTCGTCGAGTATTGTAAGAAACACGTTGAAACCCCTCAAGGAGATGCTGGTGCCGCGGAAGAAGATCTTAAGAAGTGGGATGCTGAGTTTGTTAATAAGTTGGATGTGAAGACTACCCTGTTCGATGTTATCTTAGCGGCAAATTATCTGGATATCAAGAGCTTATTGGACCTGACGTGCCAGACAGTTGCGGATATGATCAAGGCATGCAAGACACCAGAGGAGATCCGCCAAAAGTTCAACATTGAGAATGACTTCACCCCAGAGGAAGAAGAGGAGGTTAGGAAGGAGAACCAATGGGCTTTCGAATGATTTCTCAATATCAGTACCGGTAATCGTAGGGTTTATGCTTTGATGGTAGTTTTAGTTTCTTTCTGGATGATCTTTTCTTCGTTTTAACTTTCGTTTTTGGTTACGTTCTTTGATGAGTTTATATACCAATATTTATATACTGACTATATATCTGTGAAATCACCAATCCAAAGTAGGATTTAAATTCCAGAATCACTTACAAAAATTAAAAAAATAATTGTTTTGTGAAGCAAAGTTTTTTTTTTTTGCTTTGAACTTCTAAAAAACTTGATTCAAAAGCATTTCAACTTCTAGTTGTCAAGAAGGCGATAAGATTACCCAAATGGTGCCCTTGGGATCACTTATCACGTTTCCTGGATGGGAACAACTGGTGCCCTCTCAAATCCAATTCGTTACCAGCTGAGTACTGAAGGGACTGGGTAGTGTGATTAGACAATGTTCCAAGTTTGTCCTTTTGGTTTAGCATTGTTCATGAAAATCATCATAACCGACAATACCGTCCAAACCTCATCCGTTAATCATGATTTTATACGAATAAAGTATGAACTTCTACCGAGTTAATTTCAATGGTACAAAGTACAAACACACAAAAACTGTTCAATTTGATTACTTTTTTGTTTGCTGATATATGTTCATTACATTGAATTTGCCTTTGGCCCTACTCAAACAAAATACTTTTACTAAAACAAATGAAATTTATATGCTTGCAATACAATATAACATCAAACAATTGATTTTGAGAAAATAGGTCATTTGTCCAAAAAAATTTAAAACACGGTTCAAATGGACGAGTAAAAAAAAGTACGGGTGAAATAGCCAAAAAAAATAGCAAGGATGAAACTGGATTCATCCTGGCTTATACTTAAAAAATAGCAAGGATGAAACTGGATGCATCCTGTGTAAAATAAAAAATAAGAAAAAATATTTGAAAATGGAAATGATGAAACTGGTTACATCCTGAAAATATTTTAAACAATATATTTTTAATTTTTGGCTATTTAAACAGTATCAAAACCTAAGTGTCTTTTTCACCCAGAAATTGTTGATTTTGGTCTTTTTGACCAATTTTGTGATTGATTTTGTGTAAATATTTGCATTCTCAAAAGAAAGAATATTGAATAGCCTTGTTAAGATCACGACTACCTAAAAGAAAGTATTGTACAATCTTTTGGCTTCAGCTCGAGCAAGGACTTAATCAGATAGTAATACCCCATGAAGGTAAGCAGGAAGCTTCATCCTTGACACAGCCGAGTAAAAGACAACAATGTTAAGAAATCATACATTTGTTGACACAGGACTAGTTTTCTTTTGCTCAAGTTCTGACAGTGCGCTGTCTATCTTGGCAAAAACCTCCTCTTTGGGACCATCTCCCTTGACCTGATATCAATAAGTGAGTAGATTGGGGTAAGATTCCTCTGGAATATACGAGATACAATGAATAAGTGTGTGGCGATTGATTTCTTTGTAAAACTATGGGAATGATTGTCTAACTTTAGTATCACATGGATCAACAAAAATCAATTCATTCTCAACTGTGCACCCAACCTCTAGTAGTTTCGTGGTTAGATAAAAACAAAGATAAACTAAGTCACAAGTTAGGCAGCACATCTTTGGCTGACCTAGAACAAAAATACAAGGAAAAACATGATATTTCACACCTTGATTGTTATGTCTTCATATGCCGCAAGTACAGCTTCCACGTGATGATGAGTGCCCAACCGCAATTTTACCTTCAAAGCCAAAAAGAAAGAAGCAGTAATGCGTTTAGTCAAAGCTGATATAAACACAACTGTAGTGCCTACAACAGGGATTCGGCACGCGTAGGCCTTGGTTGAAACATAATCCAAATTTGAATTGCGCCTGTTGGTGTGGAACTCTTAACAGAAGGAGATAAATGGAAACTATAATCAAAGATCATATTAGAATTCTGAGATGTGCAAGGAACTAAACAGATCGTTCTACGTACTTTTTCTTCTGTATCATCAAAGCGTTGAGTAAGCCAAGCAGCAATTTCATCAGTTTCAGGAGGAGCATACTTTAAGTGGTATATCTTTCTTGTAACTGGATCAAGCCTTCGACCAACCACTCTTTCGACCAAAATCTCCTCAGGAAACCACCAGCATCACATTTACAAGGGCATGTGTGTTTATTTTCATCTATTGGCAGCGTAGATCAGTTGTTAGACTAGTATCACAGGAGGAGAAATCTTACATCTAAAAGAATGAAAAGGTCTGGGCGAATTCCGAAGTCCTCAAGCGCCATTGCTTGAGACAAACTCCTGGGATATCCGTCCAAAAGCCAGCCATTTTCTTGTGAATCTGGTCTAAATAGTCGTTCCTTCACCATCTAGAAAACGCAAAAGAAGTTGGTGAAAACGAAGCATAGAAACAAGATATTAGCAAAACAGAGAGAAATTGGGACTAAAAAAAGTGTACCATAGCAACTATCTCATCAGGGACCAGCTGTCCTTTCTCCATAAATTCTTTGGCTCGCTTTCCATTTTCACTTCCGGCTGCAACTTCAGCCCTTAATAAATCTCCAGCGGCAATATGCACCAATCCATACCGCACATATAAGGATGACTTGATTTGATCTGTTCCTCTTTAGGGGAAATTTTAACATGAAATCATTCATAACGCATACAGTCACTTACACGTGATATTCCCAATGTATATGAACATACCTACTCAAAACATGTAAAGGGAAGAGGGTAAATCCTGGAAGGATGGAAACAAGCTTCATACCAACTAGATAAGTGAATCTTCTGAAAGAAACTATGGAGATATTCTCAAATAATTACAGCTTACATGATTATATGTACATCATATGCAAATTATCAAAGAATGGTTTCTTGAAAATCATTGAAATTGATATTTGGAATTTATCCAACAAGGATAACAGCCTAGTTATCTTGAATGTGATTATTTTATTGGAGTCTAAGGCAATCCTGAAAACTTGTTAAAACTTCCATATGATGTTCACCATCTAGTAAAGCCCCTGATACGTTACAAAAGCAAGGGCAACTCAATCTGGACAACATTGAGTCCCTTGAATTTCGTAACTGTTAGACTGTGTGCAACAATCACATGACCATTCAACATGGTGGTTTACTTAGGATACGAGGTGTCATCTTTATAGTACGGGTAGACCTTTTATACAAGTCACATTTGTAAAAATATCTTAATCATTGTTTCAAGTTTGTCAGGGTATGTTCATCTGTCTGTGATCACATGCAAATGATCTAACGATAAATTTTATGTTGATTAAAATCAAGACGTCTAGCAGTCATAATCACATGGTCCTATATCTTATAAATACTATATGCGCGCATGCCCTTATACTTATAAGTAATTAATTCCCGAAGCAGTGTACTTAAAGTTTCTGTAATTTACACATGACAGGTAGTCCTATCACAAGATCTTTCGTATAGACCTTTTGTACAATTAACAACAGCAGTAAGAATGCAACAAGATACAACTGTTAAAATAGCCTTAACTATGTGGAGTTAGTAAAACATTACTTTCAAGCTATGATAAGCAAATCTAAAGGTATACATACATGGTTATAATAATATGCGACACCACCAATTCATCTGAGTGTTACATGGTTGAACACAAAATAGGAAAAGCATGGAACACTTTTGAAGATTGCAACTTACTTTATTGGTGATAAGCTCACATTGAGTTCCTTTTCCTGACGCAGGAGCGCCAGATATCATAATCCTAAGAGGCTCTGGTTTTGATTTTGCAGCCGCCACAATCTACACGATACAGTAGTAAACCACATTAAGAGTAGTTATGAGATTTGTTTAAGGATCACTTAGATAACAAAAACAAAAACAAAAACAAAGCTACATAGTTAATAAATGGACAAGATACCACGGTATTGGGTAAATAACCCCTCTCATACCATTATGACAAAAGTACTCAATTACAAATTCTGGTGCTCTCTATTTCTTCTTTTAATTTTGTATTTCGACCGATAAGAACAAAAAATATCATGTTTCTGACAACCAAGATAATCCACGTACATGGATGCCTCCAAATATGCGGGTATCACTGTCATTAACCTACAAGACAGAGGCTCATTGTCCTTCATTTCTTATCGGAGTCCACCGAAAACACAAAAATACAAATGCCCGTCTTCGCAATGCATTAGAACCAACCACTCAAATCAGCATGTAAGGTATGTCTATACTTCTCGCCCCTTTCCTAGTAACTAAAAAAACTGTTCAACAGGTGGGACTTAAATCTAAAGTTAACCTAACAATGTCACCTGACTCCAAGATCTTCACCCTTTATAACAAGGGTAGTTTAACCCATTTGAGCCTTTCCCATCGCGAACACTTTCTTAGGGTTCCCATCATGTCCTACTTGACAAAGTCATCTTTTCACCCCTTCCATTAGTCCATATATGCTTTACTTATCATGTCAGTGGAGATCAATTTATACATTATCAAAACGAGCACTGTACAAGTGCGTGACTAACTACGTCGTAATTGATTCTGATTCTATATTACAGGCTAAAGGTAGAAAAATTTGAAGAAGTTTTGTATTTCAACTCACACATGAATACATGGCAGCTAAAGAATTTATCACTGTTTTTTCAGATAGCCCCAACCTTAACAAAATTCAATAGCTCCAGAAACGAAATTGTAAGCTTAATGAAATTACATACCGAAACAGCCGATGATGAAGATTTGTTCCGCAATACAGAGACAGAATTTGAAGAGTAAGTTTGAGTTGTAGTTGGCTTAGGAACTGATAACACTGACATATTCAACGAATACGCCATCTCTCTCTATCTCTTTCTAGTTAAACTTTCTTCTTCCCTTAGTTTATGTTGTTCATAGCTAGATATTGGACCTAATTAACGAAGGCGGAGAAAATATTTCTCCCTGTCGCTCTCTCCCTCCCTCTCTAAAAACCTGCCATTGTTAAGTACTACACAGTCCAGGTGGTATGAGTAGAAGAAGATAGTATAGATAGGAATCGAGTGCAAATCTGTTCACACTCCTCTAACGAGTGTACATTTCACATTTTCTTCTAATTGGTTGATTATTTACGGATGGACCCTCGTTACATAACTCCCTAAATTAAATTAAGGGTAGAGATTAAAATGTGAAATATACACTCGTTAAGGAGTGTGCACGAATTCGCACTCGATAGGAATCGGATGATGATCAAAAGATTCCGTTTCTCTGTTGCTCTATTTTGGGCATATGTGTTGTCCAGTTTCTCCTATTTATCTTGTACTTATTTACACCTTAGCACTCTTTTTTCAGAACCCAAATTCTTCTAAATCGCATTGGCCGCTGGCCACATAATTCTTCTATTCTTCTACATCTGCAAAATAGGGTTCAAGGAACTAGATGCCTGATTGTTTCACATAAAAAGAACTACAAAGTTGTGAGGAGTGCAGAGCAAACCGAAAGGTGAAACAGATTAGGCGATTACCCTACTAAATGACATTATCATACAATGGACAATATCATATGACCATAATGGAGAAGAAAAAAAGTACGCATTTATAGTCGAGAAAATCCCATTAACTCATGTATCACTGGTTCGACAGGAAATCCAAACCTAATAATCTTCAACATGAGGTTCCCAATTGAAGTTTCTGCACTAAAACAGATGCAAATTAAGAAGACTCTGCTGCTGGTTGAGTAACTCCAGCCTTGATCAACAACTCACTGAGCGATTCAGAGGAGCGGACTTGGTACTTTACTTCTCCAGTAGGAGAGAGGAACACCTCGGCCAGTTCAAGCTTTTCTGAAGTAAAGCTAGTGGTGTCCATGGTCTTACTTAGAACCTTCAAGGCAAGTTCAACAGCTTCTTCTCTAGTGATCTCGTCTTTGTAATCCTGCTTAAGCATGGACTGTGCGGCTTGATTGTTTGCACCTATTGCTGCAGCTTTCCATCCACTGTAGTTACCACTTGGATCACTGGCGTAGAGCTGGAAACCATAATTTTTATCCCAGCCTGCAAAAAGAAATGAGACACCAAAAGGACGAAGCCCACCAAATTGTGTGTATCCTTGCTTGGTATCACATAGAGACTGGACTAGTTGCTCAACAGGCATTGGCTCTTGGTATGAGAAAGTGTAACGTTGGGCAGCTACCCTGCCGGTGTTGATTAGGATATTGGCATCAGACATAATTCCTGCCACGGCACATGCTACGTGGTCATCAATCTTGTCCATTTTTTCAGTGGTTTTTGAGGTTTGAAGGAGCTTGGAAGTCACCTTCTTTTCACCAATTAGTACCACACCATCCTTGGACAATACACCGATCGCAGAACCTGCATTCCCAATGGCCTCCATGGCGTACTCTACTTGGTAGAGTCGCCCTTCTGGAGAGAAGATTGTTGTACGACTATCATATCTCCGAGACATTGTTATAAAAGCTGCAAAAGATAACCAATATGTTTACTTAAATGACATATATCATATTTGTGTATATATAAAAAAACACTTGAAAAAGGAACTATTAGGAATCGGAATCTATAAGTCGCCTGAACTTTATATTATAAAAGAAGAAAGATCGCAGTAGGCAACATATGGTACCAGAATAAATCAATACTGAAGCACATTAAATGGGAACCGAAGGGAAAGTTAAGAAGTTAACTGATCAGCTATAAGAAAGATAGTAACAATTGTTTATCAGTATGCACAGAAATGATTAAGGCAATGTAAGATATTAATAACTAAAGTTGTTAATGGATCAGAGTTGCTGCAGAGGAAATTGAATAAACAGCCTAGGATTCTACAAAAATAGCCCAGAGAGGCCAGACACGAAAGCCCACTTGTCAAAATGTCAGGAGACTCAGGACTACCTTAGTTGCCAAGCTGCAAAGCTGCAGGAGTAGTAAGACTAGCTCAGATTGCTTGAATAGTTAGACTACAAATGATGGTATGACTCCACACCTTAACTTAACATCAGAATTGAGAATCCATAAAACTACTATCTCAAGGTAGAAACCTTCTTCTAGTACCAAGAAAAGATAATTTCAAGAAGATTAAGATAGACAATTTCCAATCCTGTGAAAAACAAAAGCTACAAGTAAACTACTGAAAGCGTTAATAGATAAACACTATACACCTAAGGTACCCTAAATGGGTCTCACACAATCACATTTTGACTGCAGCTTTGACGCAATCTGAATGCTGCAGATGAAATTGTAAAACTGGTAAAGTTGCCCATACCCAACTCAGACACTAGTCAATATTGGAACTCAAGTGCACAAACAGTACATTCTCTTTGGCATCAGATTCTTTCTGTAACCTTCACACATTTTCAATTAAATTTAAACTACCCCTGGCAGTTCTATCTTTTTTTCAACTAAGCAATTAGACACTGAATTCTTCAATAAAGCTAAGTAATTAAAAATAACCCACGAAGATCATAGACAGTTCTTCAATCTCGCAATATTAACCAACTATAGCTAAGCAAGTTTTTTCAGTTCCCAACATAAGAGCCCTAAATTAAAAATCAATTATAGTTCACTACATAATAGGGTTTCACAAACCCTTTTCCATGAGAGAGCTTAAACAACTTTGAACATTGAACGAGAAAAAAACTCTACAACAAAATTGAAACAAGATACGAGCAGAACAAATTCATATTAAAGCTAGAATAAACCCTAACAATGTAAGTCATAAATATTTCTTTAGATCCAAAAGATTTAAAGATCAAAAGACCGAATCATACTTCTAGGGTTTGCAAAATAAGAAGTAGTTATTGAGATTTACCTGTAAAATTGAAGCTCCGATGAAGCTTTTGAGAGCTGAGACGAAAGCAGAGAGAAATAAGTTTAAAGTATGGAAGAAGATAGGACTCAATTTTTTCTTATAAACCGAGTTTTGGTTTATGTAGCAAGAAAAGTTGAGGACTATTTTCTAAAAGTCTATACCCCTATTCAAAATTCAAAAAGACAATGATGTCCCTTTAATTTTTTTATTTACTCCCAGTACATCACACGCCATGTGAAGAAGAGCATTTAATGCCCAGTGAAGGGAGGAAATACCTCGAGCAGGTTCAGTTTTGGTGGCGGGAAAAAAATGCCCAGTGAAGAAGTGAAAAAGCGTTTTTCAATTGAATCAGAATCATCAGAGAATCCAACAAAGATTACGAAAACTGTTGTTGTAGAAGAAGAAGAAGAAGAGATACAATTTAGTGACGAAGAAGAAGAAGAAGAATTACAGAAACCTCAGATCATTAATAATAACCCTAGAATGCAAACGTATTTGGTTGCATTTGAGTACCATGGTGGAAAATTCTTTGGTTCGCAACAACAAGCCGTTCGTAGAACTGTCATTGGTGCTCTGCAGGTAATAATAGTTAATGAAAAAAGGGAAAATTGGGAATCTGTCCCATTTTCACTAATTTGTTTGGGGATCTATCCCGTAATGGAAAAAATTAAGATATATATCCTAGAGAGAGAAAAAAGCGGTTACATGGCTAACATCGCACCTGTGTGGACTTACACGTGCGTAAAAGTTACATTTTTGCCCTTAATTCCTAAAATACTGTCATGGCATGCACCTAATGTGTCATGAGCTGGAGCTGACCAAAAATAATCGTCGGCTCTCTAATCTGGTGAAACGACACTCTTAACATCAACTAATAGAAAAATTACAGAAAATATTGGACCTCAGTTTTAGGAATGAATCATAAAACTGAATTTGAAACCAAGATGAGTGGTTATCAATGTAACAAGGTGTAACAAAAGAAGCAAAAGATTTTGTATTTGAAATTAGAATGTATGCTGCAATTGAAAGAAGAACAAAGATTGTCTTAACAGAAAACATTGTCTTAAATATAGTAGTGTATAACCCTCAAATGTTTACATAGAAAGAATTAAGTATGGGATCCGGTGATCGAGAAGATTCAGAAGAGATTGGCTCCGTGGAAGAAAAAATACATGTGTAGAGGAGTAAGGCTTACTATCATCAATAGCACTCTCTCTAGTATTCCTATTTACTTTTCATCCTTATTCGCAATTCCAGCAGCAATAGCAAAGAAGATAGAGAAATTGTGTAGAGACTTTTTATGGGGTGATACACTGGAGAAAAAAACTTTTCATTGGGTGGGATGGAAGAAGACTAGTAGACCTAAAGTGAAAGGGGATTGGGGATACGCAAAATAAAGCTTACCAACAGGGCTTTGTTAGCAAAATGGATATGGAGATATGGCTCGGAGAAAAACATATGTGGAGGAAATTAATTCGTCAAAAGTATGGAGGAAATGAAGAAACTTGGTATCCGAGATCCTGCTCGCACTCTGCATGGCACAAGCTTATGGAAAGGTATTATGACTTCTCTCCCTCTTATAACGAGAAATTCTCGTATCACTTTAAACAATGGAGAAAATACTAGTTTTGGAAAGAAAATTGGTGCACAAATATTCCATTACGTGATAAATATCCAAGAATTTGGAAAGTCTCGTACATCTAAGAATGCAACCTGTTAATGAGGTTATCCATGGGGGGCAACAAACTCATCTTGTAATTTGGGTCTCAAAAGGAACCTGAAAGATGAGGAGATTGCAGAGGTGGTCCAATTGGTACATGATATTGGCAATGAAGAGATAATATCCAATATCCCGGATCACAGACATTGGCTTCACTCAGCTACAGGTGAGTTCTCCGCTAAATCGTGCTACAAGGTTCAAGATGAGGAGTTCCATGAAGAAGGAAACGACTTCGTAAAACCTCATATCTTCTGGAATGATATAATCCCTACAAAGATTTCCTTTTTCATTTGGGCTACTCTATGGAATGCGTTACCTACTATGGATGTTAAGTTAGACGAGCGGTGGTACCACCAACAATGATATGAGATGCAAATTGTGTCTCACCGAGGAGGAAACCAGCAACCACATTCTACTTCATTGTCCTTTTGTCTATGAGGTGTGGATCTACTTTCTGAGATACACAGGAATAAGTAGAGTAATGCCTTTCACAACTGGGATGTGCCTTGATGGTTGGTCAAGAAAGTTTCCTAATGATATGCACAACTTTATGTGGAATTGTCTTCCACATGCTATCTGGTGGGCAGTGTGGATGGAGAGGAATAGGCGAACCTTCCATAATAAAAACCAAAATGAAGCCAACACAATTATTGCGGTTAAGTCTCTCTTATATCAATGGGGACTTCCAACCAAGGGGTTTGGTGGATTATACTTTGACGACCTGGTGGCTCGTTGGGAGGAAAAGCTTTATCCGAAGCGATTGGGATGTTAATAGTTTGTAATTCTTGTCTTTGGCTTTTCTGAGATGGCGCTTGCCGGTTTAGTCTTGTAAACTTTTCTCTTTTTCCTCCTGTTCCTCTGTATTTTTATGCCTCTTCGGCATCAAGTTATCAATATTAACCCCCTTTTTCCAAAAAAAAAAGAAAGAATTAAGTAGTGCTAGTGTTTTCCTACATTCACACTAGTTGTGGTTGTCTTAGGAATGCCTTGTTTCCCTTTTGGCTTGCTAGCAGCTGATGCGGTACAAGTCTTTCTAACAGTTGCAGATGATGAAGTAGCATCCTTTGGAGTTAACGTTTTGCAAGCCACACTTTCCCTGCTCCTCCCGATCTTGGTTCCTGTGGATATGTTTTCTGGTGTTGATATAGTAGTAGCAAAAGAACTTCCATTCACACTCAAATCTAGTTTTCTTCCTCTTGGGGTCTAACCTCTCCACCTTTGCACCATTAGTTGTATGCTTCTATATATGACAAAAAAATTCAGATTGAAGTACAACTGTTACATATTTTTACAAGTAAACTTGATGCTAGTTTTTCTTATGTTAATCAAAAGTGAACATGGAAATCCCATGGAAAATAATGTAAAAAAAGAGATTATTAACTATAGACCTTGTGGGAATAAGATAGCAGTAGAAAAAATGTAACAAGACCAAAATGTTCCCACTGCGCAGGCAGAACCAAAATAGTAATACCTTTGAAGTAAAACATCAGACAGTAAATAAACTAAAGGATGCTTAATCCTCCTTCCTTCTACTTGTGCATTGACTGATTGACATCCTGTTTTTATCCTATCGATCACGCAGTAGTTTTAATTATTGGAGAAATAGCATTATGCATTATGCTAGCTATTCCAATAAATGTAATTTAACCCGTGAAATTCATATTTAAACGAAATCCCCAATTATCAAGACCGTAAAATCAATTTTACAAAAGCCCTAAATTCAAAGTTGAGATTAAAAGAAAATTAAACAGCTTAGATGTGAAATACAACGAAAAATGGAACTGGGTTCGAAGAAATTACTCGTTTTGAATCACTGGAATATTAATTTGAGCACCTTTCGCAACTTTTATGATGAAAAAAAACCCAACATCTCTGAGACTCGAGTTCTTCTTCCTTCAATAATACGTGATCATCTCTAAAAACACATAAACAAACTCGATCTGGCACTATTTCACTCGATCTACCTCTTTATTTCTCTTGGTCTCTTGATTCTCTCTGTCAATATTTTCTCCCTTTCAAATTAAGTTTCTCTCGATTGCTCTTCTCTACAAAGAAAATGATATGAATAAGGGCAAAAATGTAACTTTGACGCACGTGTAAGTCTACACAGGTGCCATGTGAGCTATTTAACAGTTTTTTTTTTTCTCCCTAGGATAGATATCTTAATTTTTTCCGTTATGGGATAGATCCCCAAATAAATTAGTGAAAACGGGACATATTTCCAATTTTCCCATGAAAAAAATCAATTTTGCTTTCTTCTATTGCTCGTGAAAGTAATTGCAGGATGCTGGAGTTCATGCACTATCAAATGTTTGCCATGTAGACACGTAGAGCGAATCAGCAAAAGGAGGCCTGGTGAAGTGGTAATGTACTTGGTCATCTAATTAACCTTTAAGGCTCTATCTATGTGACAATTTATATTTAAGGCAATGATCTGAGCTGGTAATAGGTAATTTTCTTATAGATGAAAGGTTATGTATTTCTTTTTGTTTGTGAATATACGCATTGCAGCACTGACTGTCTTTGCTTCGGATTAATAGAGTAAGAAAAATTAGACAAACAAGAAAGGAAATTGGAAAAATACGGATAAGGGAAAATGATGAAGAAGATTTTCCTGTTTAAGAATTTCCCTATCCATTTCCTCCAAGTTCCTTTTTGAATGTTTGAATGTCTCGTATAAAAGAGAAATTAAGTAAAGAAAGTGGAAAGGGAATTACAAAGATGGCGGCGGTTGTGAATCTTGATGAGGTCCATAATGATGACAGATACAGACCATATGGTGGTGGCAGGTGGTAATGATAGCTATGATTGATTTTGGTCTCTGTAGTGTGGTAACCATGAAAGCTACATGTTAATGTTACTGGTCAGACTCACAGTTACGGGATAATACAAGGACGAGTCGTGCTTCTGTTGGTTTGGTGTGGTATTATGTGAACTAGAGATGCTTGTAGTTTCAGTACTTGCAGAAATTAATGAATGGTAAAAACACTAGTGGAACAGGTGCGACAGATTCTAGTAGTGAATCTGGTAATGCACGATGGTGACAGAATCGTGCTGGTTATGGGAGCGGTGGTGATGGAAATTAAAGGATGAAGGGGTGGAGGAGAAGAGAGCGAGAGAGAACTTTCACTCAAACGAAAAAATAATATATTTTGAAGTTGGTTAAAATGTTAAGGTTCATCTGTTAAAAGACCAAATTCAATTTCCTATTATCCCCCTTTATCTCTCAAAACAAGTTGAAGCCGGAAATTAACATATCCACACTATTGTTTGCATCAAAAGATGAATTATATCGTGTTTGCTATCAGTTATACATGGTTTGATATTAGCATCTGTCTTATTAGAAATCATAATCTGTCTTGTCTTTTATATGCAGTTACCTCCTTATGAACCTGAAGTTGTTAGAAATGCTGTGAACCACTACTTACTGGTGTGTTCTTTGTACTCATCTGGTGGAAGTTATATTGGATATCGTGTATATACCTATATATCTAGTATAATATTACATTGCTCGTATATATACTTAATCTTATGTTTAATGGCAGAAATACGAAGGTGATGTTGCGGTGGTTGATGTTCGTTGTATCCCTGCTGATTTTCATGCTAGACATAGAGCTCTCGAGCGCACGTCAGTATCTTCTGAACCAAATGTACTAAGTATAAATGAACTAGTAATGTGGCACATAAACATGTGAACTTGTAAACATATTACCATTTGCATGTGTATGGTAGTACAATTCCTTTACCATGGCTCTTTTCCTCTTTAATCTGATTGCACTGTGTTTCGTGATCAAACCTACCAGCCCCAGGACACGGTCTTTTGGTGCTAGAAAGACTTTTCACTAAAACCAGTCGAATATTTTGAAGTAGGAGTTTCTTGATTATTAAAAATATGGTTTTCGATTCAATATAGTGTATCGGATATTTAGTGCAAATTTTACTAGAATGCATAGAGTTTTATAGTTGGAGATTATCCAGTTATGTACAGCAATGGAGGTCAAGTACTTAATTTGCAACTCCTCGGAAAGTCTTAACTATTCTTTTATTCCTCTACTATCACGCTAAAGAAGTCTCTGCCTTTCACTAAATAACATCGAAAGGGGAAAACTATTCAAGCATGTTGTGTTGTGATACCAACACCTTCCACACGTATTTCCTTAATTAGTCTTTCCTTATTTAGTTTGTTTTGGTTAAGGTAGTTATTTAATGCAACTAGAATTGCTGCGCAACTTGTTAGCCAAGCAATTGTCAGCTATAAGTACGTATACTTTGCTATTTTTAAGATATAACAAATATAATTACTCTTCAAAACTCTTCTGTCTCTTCTAATATTCTCGACTCTCTCACAATCTCTCTCTTTTTTGCTTTCAATCTTGTCTCAAACCCTATAATTACTAGTTAGTTCTGTGCTTTTGATATTTGTTAAGGTATTGAACCATAACATCTGTCATCAGAGCAGGTTAGGTCTTTCTCAAAAACACCCTAAATTTTTTTCTTCTAGCTTCCGCTTCCGCATCATGACTCTCACTGATGAGGTTAATCAGCTTACAGCTGCAATCAAAACCTTGGATACTTCGGTTACTGAGTTTATAGATACTGTTATCAAAAACTCTCAACATGTGGAACGATCTCGCGAATTTGTTATTGATGAAGTTATGACAAAAACACAAACTCTACATGATACAAGTTTGGAATCTATTTTGGACACTCATAGAAGAGAGATGAATCGAATAATGCAACAAAACAAACAAGATACTGCAGTTCTTGTTGATAGTACTACTCGTAATATGGGAGCATTGTTGCTTGCGCGTTTTCCTCTTACTACAACTCCTCCTGGTTTTGAAGGTGCAACTGGCAATAATGGTGGCACTACTGGTGTTCATGGCAATCATGGTATTCCTGGTAGCAGTGGTATTCTAGGTTCTCCAATACCTAATAACTTGAAGTTCCCTACTTTTGAAGGAATGGATCATGCATGTTGGTTGGATTTTTGAGGCAGATCAATATTTTCGGTTACATCATACACTTGACGCATTAAAAATTGACATTGCTACATCTTATTTCAAGGGTGACGCCAATGCTTGGTACCGCTGGGTTCAACCAAAGTTAATTAATCCTACATGGACAGAATTTTGTTTACTTGTTCGAGAACGTTTTGCTGATAAGAAATTTTCTAATCCACGTATGGCATTGACAACAATTTCTCAGCAAGGATCGGTGCGTGATCACATTAAAGAATTTGAGCAACTTCTCAACTTTGTTACTGATTTACCAGACGACTATGTTATTGATCTTTTTATTCGTTCTCTGAAGAAAGAAATACGATCTGTTGTTGAAGTTTTTGAACCGCCAACATTAGCTGCAGCTTTCAAGAAAGCCATCAAACAAGAGGATGTGTTTCTTTCCAACTATTCTTTTTACAAATCTATTGCGAGGCCAAATCAATATAGACAGTCATCTACTTCTTCAAGCACTTCATCTGATTCAACTAATGCAACCTTTAAGAGAACTACAATTCCATCTGGAGTAAAACGTCTATCTTTAGACGAACAAAAGATTAGACGTGAACAGGGTCTCTGTTTCAATTGTGATGAACAGTATAAGGCTGGACATGTTTGTGCAAAGCCATTGAACTCCAGATTATTGATTCTAGAGATGTCTCCAGCAGACACTCTTCAAGAGGATGCAGATTCCACACCATCTGATATAGAAGAGATGATTACTCCTGCTGCTGCAAATCAGATGCATTATGAACCCACAATTTCATTACATGCTCTTACTGGCTCTTCATTCCCTAACACTATGCGTGTCACAAAGTTACATTGCAGGTCAACCACTCACTATTTTACTTGATTCTGGTTCAACTCATAATTTTTTACACCCTGCAATAGCTAAGAAATGTGGTATTTCACCTAAGTCAGTTAATAATATGAATTTCATGGTTGGTAATGGAGGAATTCTTAAAACTCAAGGTCTTTGTTCTGATATTTCTATGAAATTACAAGATTATCAGTTCACTAGTGAGTTTTTGTTGCTAGAATTAAGTGGTTGTGAGGCAGTTCTTGGAGTAGAATGGTTGAGGACTTTGGGTAACATCTCTTGGGATTTTGAGAAATTACATATGCAGTTTAATTCCAATGCTCAAGTACATACATTAGTAGGTAACAAGTCAGCTTCAATCTTGCTACTTGATAGTATTCCAATGCAGAAGGTATTTTAAGACACTCAGCATGGATTTCTACTTCAATGGGACGCACAATCAACAACTTCAGAGGATGCTTCTCAGGTACCTAATGCAGTTTCAGAATTACTTTCACGTTTCTCTTATTTGTTTGCATCACCAACTGAATTACCACCTCCCAGAGAGCATGATCATCGTATTCCTTTATTGCCTAACACAGCACCAGTTAATGTTAGACCATATAGGTATCCTTATTTTCAAAATGAACAAATTGAGAAAATTATTTCAGAACTCAAAAAGGAAGGATTTATTAGAAATAGTTCAAGTCCTTTCTCTTCCCCTGTACTCTTAGTGCGCAAAAAGGACGGTTCTTGGCGTATGTGTGTGGATTATAGAGGACTTAATAAGGTTACTACAAAGATAGATTTCCAATTCCGAGTTGTAGATGAACTTCTTGATGAACTGTATGGTGCGGTCATATTTTCCAAAATTGATATGCGTCTTTGGATACCATCAGATTCGTGTGCATTTAGACGATATACATAAGACAGCTTTTCGCACACATGATGGCCATTACGAATTTTTGGTAATGCCATTTGGATTGTCTAATGCTCCTGCAACTTTTCAAAGTTTGATGAATGAAATTCTTCGGCCTTATCTTGAAAGTTCGTATTGGTGTTTTTCGACGATATTATTATCTACATAAATCTGAAGGCGAGCATATTCAACATGTGCAATTGGTATTTGAAGCTTTACGTGCACATAAGATCTTTAAAACAACAAAAGTGTGCATTTGCTAAAAAGACCATAAGTTATTTGGGTCATATGGTTTCTTCTGAGGGGGTGTCAGTTTACTCTGACAAGATATCATGCATCATTCATTGGCCTATTCCTAAAACAGTGAAAGCCTTGAGAGGATTTTTGGGATTGGCTGGTTATTATCGTAAATTTGTCAGAGATTATGGTAAGATTAGTGCTCCACTTACTCAATTGCTTAAATTGGAAGCCTTTACATGGACTTCTGAGGCAACAACAACTTTTAACAATCTCAAACAAGCTTTAACTAGTACACCAGTTTTGGCGCTACCTGACTTCACCAAGGAATTTAGTTTAGAATGTGATGCATCTGGTAATGGCTTGGGAGCAATATTAATTCAAGAAAAGAGGCCTGTTGCTTACTACTGACAAATCACTTTCGGGAAAGAACCTCAATCTCTCGATTTATGACAAGGAAATGTTGGCTATAGTTAATGCGAAATAATAAATGGCGACCCTACCGCTTGGTCGACATTTTAAGATTTACACGATCATAGGAGCCTAAAATACTTCTTGGAGCAGCGCATTTCTTCATTGGAACAACAAAAATGGTTGTCCAAATTACTTGGTTATGATTATGAAATTATTTACAAATCTGGAGCTTTAAATATGGCGGCTGATGCATTATGTCGTATCAATGATTGTCAATTGATGGCAAATACTATTCCAATATTCTCTGGAATTATTGAGATTGTCCAAGAGTGCCATAATGATGCAGCTTTGAGTCTTATAATTGCAAAATTACTGGAGCAGCAAGATTGTCTTCCACATTACTCTTATATTAATGGAGTACTTCGTTACAAGAACAGAATTGTAGTAGCTTCTACATCTTCATGGTGCACTAAACTTCTGGATGAATTTCACTCAACTCCAACTGGAGGTCATGCAGAGTATTTGCGAACATATAAACGTCTTCAACAAAAAATTTATTGGTCTGGAATGAAGAAGATAGTTAAAGAATATATCTCTTCATGTGATATTTGTCAGCGCAACAAGGCTGAATCAATATATCCTCCAGGGTTACTACATCCATTTTCTATACCTATTGACATTTGGTTAGATATATCTATGGATTTCATTGATGGTCTTCCACCATCTAATAGAAGAACATCTATTTTAGTTGTGGTAGATCGTTTGTCAAGATATGCACATTTTGTGGCTCTTACACATCCTTATTCAAACATCTTTGTGGATGAGGTTTTTGTTCGTGAGATAATGCGCTTGCATGGAATGCCTAAAAGTATCACTAGTGACGAGGATTCAATTTTCATGAGTCAATTCTGGAAGCTTTCTTTTCACTTGAAGACACTCAACTTTTTCGAAGTTCTCGCCTATCATCCTCAATCTGATGGCTTGACAGAAGTTACAAATAGAACTTTGGAGTGCTACTTACGTTGTTTTGCTGGAATCAAGCCTAGTGAATGGTTAAAATAGCTGCCTTGGGCTGAGTGGTGCTATAACACTAGCTTTCATACTGCAATCAAGATGAGTCCTTACTAGGCTGTTTATATCAGGCTTCCTCCTACGGTTTCAACATATATCTCTGACTCAACTACTGTCCATGCTGTAGATGTAGTCTTGCAAGCTCGAGACCAATTTTTAATGATTTTGAAATCGAATTTACAAGATGCTCAATCAAGAATGAAAGTTTATGCTGATGCGCATAGAACTGAAAGGAGTTTTACAGTTGGAGATTTGGTTTTTCTCAGACTTCAACCATATCGTCAGACAATGGCAGCAACTTCTTCTTTTTCAAAGCTTTCACCCAAATTTTTTGGACCATTTAAGGTATTAGAAAAGATTGGAACTGTGTCTTACAGATTGGAATTACCTCCTACCAGTAGAATTCATCCTGTGTTTCATGTTTCACTATTGAAACTCAAACTTGGAGCATCTGACATTGTACATCCGTAATTACATTACAAAGTGGACTATGAAAAGTGGGAACCCGACTCAATCTTGGATCGTAAGATGTACAAAAAGGGGACTTTTACCAGCACAAAATGGCTCATCAAGTGGAAAGGTCGTGCTACTACAGATGCAACATGGGAAGACGCTGATGTAATTTTACTGCGCTTTCCAGATTTTCAGACTTAAGGACAAATCTTGTTTCAAGCAGGGTGGGATGTTGTGATACCAACACCTTCCACACGTATTTCCTTAATTAATCTTTCCTTATTTAGTTTGTTTTGGTTAAGGTATTTATTTAATGCAACTAGAATTGTTGCGCAACTTGTTAACCAAGCAATTGTCAGCTATAAGTACGTATACTTTGCTATTTTTAAGATATAACAAATACAATTACTCTTCAAAACTCTTCTATCTCTTATAATCTTCTCGACTATCTCACAATCTCTCTCTTTTCTGCTTTCAATCTTGTCTCAAACCCTATAATTACTAGTTAGTTCTGTGCTTTTGATATTTGTTAAGGTACTGAACCATAACATGTTGCTTATTGCAAAGCTGGCAAATCTATCACCACCTATACTATACCTTAGTTCAGAAATTCATGGATATGGTATCAATTCTTTTTTTTGCAGGTACTTCTACCGCATTCTGTCAGGTCCGGAGCCTTTATCAACATTTGAAAGAGGCGGGGCATGGCATGTTGAGGAGGAGCTAGATATTGTAGCAATTCAGGTAGTTTAAACGTATATATATGTAATTCAGCTTCATCTTGAAACCCTATTTGATCAATTGCTTTTCGTGCAGAAATCTTGCAGAGTTCTTGTTGGAGATCACGATTTCAGTTCATTCAGAGGAACTGGTTGTCAGGTATACCTTTGGCATGACTGAAATTTTCAGATTTCATTTATTATTTGAAGTACATAATATTTCGGCTTGGTAATTTAATGGTGTTTTCAATTGAAGAAGATTGTGTTGTTTTCAGTTTTGTTGGACCTTTTGCTTGTGTGCTAACTACCAAATATTCATGAAGCTCTATACAATCTGAATGATTCACAGGCAAAATCGCCGATAGAAACTCTGACTGAGCTTAGTGTTACTGAAGTTGCTTCAACGCCATACTTCCCCTCAAAGGTGGAGAGGGACCAAGCTAATCCCATGGAGCAAGACCCAATTGTCTCTTCCAGTACGTCAGGGATTGATGTGACCTGCAAGGTTCCGATTTCCATTAAGGATAAACTTGGAGGATTTGATGCTGCATTTGGTGAAGAATTTGGCCGAAGTAAAGTACATCGTTGTTATGTAATAACGGCACGTGCTCGTTCTTTCCTTTATCACCAGGTCTCGCCTCTCTCCCTCTATCTTTAAACAGGTTGATTTGTAATTTGTAGATCACTTTCAAGGGAGGGCATGTATACCTACATTTAAGCTAGTCCTATTGAATATTGATTCGCAGGTCAGACTGCTAGTTGGTATCCTAAAAGCTGCGGGTACTGGGGAAATTACAACATCTGATGGTACATATCTTCATATCCTGTTTAAATCTTTTATATGCCCTTGAGTAATATTTTTTTAAATTTACTTAGTCCTGAGATTATAAAAATGAAAATTCGCAGTTGAAAGGATTTTGAACGCAAAAACAGTTACTGCCACAAGTGCTATGGCACCTGCTCATGGTCTCTACCTTAGACGCGTTAAGTACAAGCTCCCCTAAAGAAGTTAAGGGAGAAAGAAGGCAGAACTGAACAGATATGATGGATCTTGTGTTGAGATATATATATATTTAAAAAAATAGTTTTGTAATATTATATCAAACTTAGAGAAACAGTGTGGTGGTATTATTTTGGGCTCCCACACTATAGACTTAGGTTCAAGTCTCACCCCATACATTTGTGTAGGTATATCAAAAGTCCGGGAGAGCGGGGCCTTGGGGGTCTTGGGAGGTTTGGTGATTTGAAAAAATAATTTTTTGCAAATTTGACTTTTGGTTTTCAAATACGTTTTATGGAAATTATTCCCTAATTAATTTTCATTAATTTTGGTTTTATATTCTGACCGTTTTGTGACTGTTACGGAAGATTAATTTTGGGTAATTAATCAGAATTTATTTCCATTAAAACTTAATTGATTCTCTTAAGCCATTATAAGGATGGTTTTCTGAAAAGAGAAAAGTATCTGTTTTTTCGAGTGATTCTGAGCAAGTGTTAGAGAGAGTATTTGTTAGTTTGATTTCTCATAGTGCAGAGAAATTGAACAAGAGAGTATCAGCTGTTTTATCCCATAGGGTTTTCGACAAGAATCGACTGCTAGCACACAATCAAGAGGCAGAGTCGCGAAACACCTTAAAGATAGCGACCTAGTCCGCGACTCAGCTGTTTGAGATTCATAATTCTGTAATCTGTTTTTGTGCTTTGTTTCCAACAATTTTAAGGTGATTCGATTTTGCTATGGAGGTTAAAAAGAAGCGCGTTGATGATTCCAACAAGCCTTTCAAATTTGAAGGGTTGCATTTCAGAAGATGGAAGCTGAAGATGTTCTTTTATCTCAAACTCATGAAGCTGCATATGATTGTGTCGAGTGTTCATCCTGAAACCCTGGAACCTGCTGCTGATAAGACTCCTGCTGCTGATAAGGCTGATGCTTTGGTGCTCTCACTCTTGATCCACCTCCTACCGGTGGTGCCAAAGAAGTTGTTTCTCAAACTCCTGAGGAGAAACAGAAGGCCATTGACAAATGGGTCGATGATTACTTTGATTGCAAAAACTACATTCTTAATGCATTATCTGATGATTTATATGAGTATTATTCAACATTTGAAACTCTAAAGATGTATGGGATGCATTACGAGAAAAATATGACACCGAGGAAGCTGGTTCAAAGAAGTATGCTGTGAGCCGCTATTTGAGATACCAAATGGTGGATGATAGATCAGTTGTTGCACAGGCTCATGAACTTCAAAAAATTTCCCATAAAATTCTGACCGAAGGTATGAAAACTGATGAACAATTTCAAGTTTCTGTAATGATTGACAAGTTACCACCTAGCTGGAAAGATTTTCGTAATTCCTTGCGTCACAAAACTAAAGAATTTTCTCTTGAAAGTTTGATTGTTAAGCTCAGGGTTGAGGAAGAAGCTCGGAAACAAGATAAGAAGGAAGAGATTCTCATTATTTCTAACAATAAGACTCATCCGAGTTTGAAACCTAAGAAAAGGGATATGAAACCTAACCTGAACCAAAAGAAAGAAGGAAGGCCTAATCAAAACAAGAACCAACACCCATCGGAAAACGGACAGAATTCCAATTCTGAGTTTCTTTGTTATACCTGTAATAAACTAAACCACATGGCTAGGAATTGAAGGTTTAACAAAAAAGAATAACGCACAAGCTAATGTTGTGGGTGACGTTATAATTGCCATGGTCTCTGATCCAGAGTTCTTCATGGTTGGTGGATCCGATGGGTGGTGGATAGACAGTGGTGCTTTGCGTCATTTTTGTTTTGGTAGGTCCATGTTTAAGACTTATGCTGAAACCAAGGATAAGAAAGTGTTGTTGGGAGACTCTCACAGCACTGTGGTGAAAGGTTCTGGTACGGTAGAGTTGAAGTTTACTTCTGAGAAGACACTCATGCTGAAATATGTTCTTCACACTCCATAAATGAGAAAGAACCTTGTTTCCGGCTATCTTCTCAACAAGGCTGGGTTGTATCAAACTGTTGGGTCTGATGTTTACACTATAACTAAGAATAAGAATTTTGTAGGAAAGGGTTATGCTACTGATGGAATGTTTAAGCTTAATATTGATGTTATGAATAAAATTGATTCTTCTGCTTATATGGTTTTCAATTTTAATGTTTGGCATGGTAGGCTTTGTCATGTGGGTAAAAAGTTGGTAAATAACATGAGCAAGTTAGGTGTTCTCCCTGAATTTTCTGAAAATGAATTTGAAAAATGTGAATATTGTAGTCAAGCAAAAATAACCAAGACTTCACATAAATCTGTCGTAAGAGAATCCAAACCTATAGATTTAATACATTCTGATTTGTGTGAATATGAAGGTATCCTAACTAGAAATGGAAAGAGATATATTATGACGTTCATTGATGATTGTTCTAATTATACGTATGTTTATTTTTGAGCCATAAGAATGAAGCTATTAAAAAGTTTAAAATCTTTATTCTTTGAATTGAAAATCAATTTGGTAGAAAAATTAAGAGGTTTCGTAGTGATAGAGCCAATCAATATGATTCTGCTCCTTTTACTTGAAATTTACCAAACTAATGGCATTATACATGAAAGAACTGCTCCATATAATCCTCAAATGAACGGTAAAAAGTGAAAGAAAGAACCGTACTCTTCTTTTGAATTGATTGTTGCTTGTTTTCTTAGTTAAGTGTCTGCTTCTCATTGGTGGGGTGAATGTTTGTTGACTGTTTTCCATGTTTTGAACTGCATTCCCAATAATAAAACCATGATATCTCCTTATGAACTTTGGAGAAATAGAAAACCTAATGTCTCTTATTTTAGAGTTTGGGGTTGTTTAGATTTTGTTAGGAAACTTGATCCTAAAAGACATAAGTTAGAAAGTAACGCTTATGAATGTGTTTTTATTGGTTATGCTCAAAACAGTAAAGCTTATAGGTTCTTTGATATTAATAATAAGGTTATTATTGAATCTATTGATGTTGATTTCTTTGAAGAAAGATTTCCTTTTAAATCTAGAAATATTGGGGGTAATAGTGGGGGTTCAATACCTAGTAATTTATCTAGTGCTGATTCTGAAACTAGATTAGAAGAACCTAGAAGTGAAGAAACTAGGATCTCTGAATTTGAACCTAGATGCAGTAAAAGAGCTAGGATTGAGACAAAAGATAAAAATCCCGATTTTGAATTTTACGCTGTACATGAAGAACCTTCTAATTTACAAGAGGAGTTTAGTTCTGTAGAGTCTAGTTTCTGGCAAGAAGCTATAGATAATGAATGGGATTCTCATATATCTAATGGAACTTGGCGTATGGTAGATTTACCTCCTGGTAGTAAGCCTATAGATTGTAAATGGGTTTTAAAAAGGAAAGTGAAACCTGATGGAACAGTAGATAAGTATAAGGCTAGACTGGTTGCCAAAGGTTATAGGCAACGAGATAACGTAGATTTTTTTGATACTTATTCCCCTGTTACTAGATTAACATCTATACGTGTTTTGATTGCTATTGCTACTACTCATAATCTTGTTATTCATCAAATGGATGTTAAAACTTCCTTTTGAATGGTGAACTAGAAGAGGAAATTTACATGGAACAACCTGAAGGTTTTGTAATTCCTGGACAAGAACAGAAAGTATGTAAGCTAGAAAAATCTCTTTATGGTTTGAAACAAGATCATAAACAATGGCATGAAAAATTTGATAATTTAATGATTTCAAATAACTTCAGAATAAATGAGGGTGACAAATGCATCTATTATAAATCTGAGAATGATGTGTGTGTGATTGTTTTCTTGTATGTAGATGATTTGCTGATATTTGGTTCCAATTTATCTGTAGTCAATGAAACTAAAAGCATGCTTAGTTCGAATTTCGACATGAAAGATTTGGGTGAAGCTAGTGTAATCTTGGGAATCAAAATAACCAGAACTAATAGTGGTATTTGTTTGGATCAATCTCACTACATTGAAAAAATTACGAAGAAGTATGACTATTTTGATTATACACTGTCTCCTTTTGATCCTAGTGTGAAATTGTTTAAGAACACCTGGAGAAAGTGTTAGACAATCTGAATATGCTAGTATAATAGGCGATGCATTATGCAACTAATTGTACTAGACCGGACATTGCATATGCGGTGGGAGTTACTGCGGGTTTACCGGTAATCCTAGTTTGGAACACTGGGGATGCTATTGAGAGGGTTATGCGGTATCGAAAAGAACCACAAACCTAAGGTTACACTATCAGAGGTATCCCGCGGTCCTTGAAGGATTTAGCGATGCTAATTGGAACACTCTTTCAGATGATTCCAAGGCCACCAGTGGATATGTTTTTACTATTGTTGGGGGTGTTGTATCTTGGAGATCAAAGAAACAGACAATTATAGCCCAATCTACGATGGAGGCTAAAATTATGGCACTAGCAGCAGCTAGTGAAGAGGCAGGATGGTTGAAGAGTCTGTTGTCAGACATTCCAAGTATGGGAAAAACCGATACCAGCCACTTTGATCCACTGCGATAGTACCGCGGCTATCGGAGTAGTAGAGAATTGTTATAATAACAATAAGAATCGACAGATACGTCGAAAGAACGACACAGTTAGAGAATTTCTCACAACTGGTGTTGTTAGAGTAGATCATGTAAGGCCTGAAGGAAATATAGGCGATACTTTGACGAAAGGATTAGCAAGAGAAAAAATATGGAATATCTCTAAAAGTATGGGACTTTTTCCCGTGAGAATTTAATTCATTTGTAATGGATACCCAACCTAGAAATAGGCTCAAAGGGACTAGACGAAGTTACAAATGATATGATAGAGTCATGCATTCCCATAGCATGATATCCTGAAGTGGGAAACAGGTTGAGTATTTAACTCTTAATGATGTCTATAGCTCTTAAGTTAGAGTGGGATACACAGGAGTATTCTTGATAGACTCACCTATACGAATGTGAAGGTGTGGTCACCTTCTATGAGAAATTGGGCATTTCTCTAGATCATTTGTTAAAAAAGGTATAAGCACATGGCCTTAATGTGCGAACTTAAGGACTTTACTCTAGATATAGTTGTGTGTGTTAAATAATCTAATACCAGTTAGAGTTCAAGACGCAAGTCACTCTAGTTACCTGGTACTTAGAAAATTTAACACTATGCAGAGGTTCAAGTCGAAAGGCACATTTGCAGATGCACAACTATACAACACTTGCTCAATGTTTTTAAAATATAAGTGGGGGATTGTTGAGAGATATATATATTTAAAAAAATAGTTTTGTAATATTATATCAAACTTAGAGAAATAGTGTGGTGGTATTATTTTGGGCTCCCACACTATAGACTTGGGTTCAAGTCTCACCCCATACATTTGTGTAGGTATATTATATATACATCTATATTATTTATCAAAAGTCCGGGAGAGCGGGGTCTTGGGAGGTCTGGTGATTTGAAAAAAATAATTTTTTGCAAATTTGACTTTTGGTTTTCAAAAACGTTTTAAGGAAATTATTCTCTAATTAATTTTCATTAATTTTGGTTTTATATTCTGACCGTTTTGTGACTGTTACGGAAGATTAATTTTGGGTAATTAATCAGAATTTATTTCCATTAAAACTTAATTGATTCTCTTAAGCCATTATAAGGCTGGTTTTCTGAAAAGATAAAAGTATCTGTTTTTTCGAGTGATTCTGAGAAAGTGTTAGAAAGAGTATTTGTTAGTTTGATTTCTCATAGTGTAGAGAAATTGAACAAGAGAGTATTAGCTGTTTTATCCCATAGGGTTTTCGACAGGAATCGACTGCTAGCACACAATCAAGAGGCAGAGTCGTGAAACACTTTAAAGATAGCGACCTAGTCTGCGACTCAGCTGTTTGAGATTCATAATTCTGTAATCTGTTTTTGTGCTTTGTTTCAAACATCTTGTCTTACTTTTTGATTTGCTTATCTTTTATCAGGTAGGTTAGTTAGGTCTCTTGTGTAATATCCATAATTGGTTAATTCAAATAGGGGAAAACAATATCCTATCTTGAAATTGTTGAGCTAGAAAATGTTGAAAGAGGTATACCGGATCTTATTGAGGACAGAGCCGCCTTATAGGCGAGCCCAGGCTAGCTAGGCCCATAGCCTCACATTGTTTAGGGCCCAAAATTTTAATTTTTCTTACACATTATTATTATTATTATTATTATTATAAAAAGGAGCCACGGGGGGCATTTTATTAGAAAATAAATTGAGTTTACATCACATCATTAGGTACATCAATGGGTGGGAGTCGGGCGACGATCTGTGCTCCTACCCCTTTCTGGATTGTTAAGCCTACCCTGTGAAAGAGAGAGCCACCGACTTTGCTGTTAACATCGTAGTTAGCCAAACAGTTCTTCAATCTTCTTAGAAAAACAACCATGTCCTCGCCTAATTCGCCAAGAGTAGTGAAGGCCAAGACACCAAAGCCGTAGCCGTGAGATGTGCATAAGTCCAAATATTTGTTGCGCTTGCGGCTGACGGCAGAATTGATAGCATGTCCAGGAGTGAAGCTGCGCCCCCCTCCACCAGAAAACGGCGATACACCGGTGACATCGAAGCAAGTACTCAATCCATTCTCCCAATTATACACCAGAATATCCGCAGGCTTTCGACTGGAAGCAGTGTCTGTCAGAAAGCCTAGGGAGGCCTCTTTCCTGGCAGCAACACCAGCTCTAAAACATATATCAAGGATGACATCTCGAACCAAGTCGTGACGGAATTTTAGGCCTACTTCGCTCGCACAATGGAGGGCGTGATCTCTGAACATGTCCATGATCCGGTCGCAGCAGGGGCATATGCTATCCTCGGGGAATATAGGTATACCAAAGCGATATTGGGTGATTGCTCTAAACTGCCTGGAACCGATAGATTGGTTTAATCCTGGGATGGGGATAGCCTTCAGATAGTCCATAGCATGGTCGGACTGATTACTCTGCCACAAAATTGCGTCTCTTGTGGACAAGGTGAACTTGGAAGAAACCTCTCTCTTCACGGCATCGAAATACTGAACTGCCAGTTTTTTCATAGGCTGTGGGGCAGTAGAAGTAACATCGAATGACAATGGAGAAAGGCTGCAGGCCTGCATGAACTTGGTGAGAGCATGTTGATAGCTAGAGCTTGGGGTAGAAAGATCGACGGAGTGCAGGATGGTGCGCTGTAATAGCTGCGTCTGAATCTGGGAAGCCAGGAAACAGTAGTGGCTGGTGTCGTGCATCGTATACACTCCGAGACCTCCATCTTTCATAGGCAGGGTTGTTAACCTTTGTTGAAGAGGACCGAAACCTGCGCCATCGCCAGTGACTAGGTGTTGTAAGAATTGAACCAAGTGATGATCAAAGTATGATATGGCAGGCTGCAGAACTTGAGGATCCGTCGTGCGGAGGGTGAAGTAGAGTTTTGACACTCCAGCGCAATTACGCAACAACAAAAGCTCACATTGAGGGTCCTTCAAGCTTTTAACACAGTCCATGAGTTTTACAGTTTTCTCCGCCCTGTGCATAACCATCTCACTGCAAAATGCCGAGTCTTGGCTCACTGGTCCCCCTAGTATCTTCACACCACCAGTGGGTCTGCCGATATTGGATGGAAAAACATCCTTAGCAAGGGACCTTGGATCAGTAGTAGGCCAGAAGATTTCGGTCTTCCTTATGTTTAAGTGCAGCCCTTTCGCAGCACCTTCGTTTTGTATAATCGAGAGCGCTTTGGACACCTCCATGGTGTCGCCAATGATGGTGCCGTCGTCTAAGTACCACGCATGAAGGTCCAGAGAACATTGTGAGGCAATCATGCGAACGAGAGGGTGTAAGACCAAGGCGAAGAGCAAAGGACCTAACGGATCCCCTTGTTGCACACCCTGGGTTGAGGCCAATATGGAATCATTATAGTACAGCCGGGCTGGTTGTGCATAGCAAAATTCAACCCGTAGCGATATCTTTGGGGCATTTGGCTCGAACCTCTTGGATGAGTGTCGATCTGTCTACCAAGTTAAACGCATTTGTGAAGTCGATGAGCATCATAGTGAGGTTACTGTGTGTACCTTTGAGGTCGAGCATCCTGTTCGCAGAGTGTAAGATGCTTTCGCCTCCACAAGGGATACCGACACCAAATTGATGGTCACCTAGATATTGGGCCATATCTTTGCAAACAGTGGAAGCCGCCAGCTTTGAGCACAACCGCCGCCAAATGGTACCGATAGCAATTAGTCGTAAGCCTCCGTCTGGCTTTAGGAGTGGCGTTAATGGGGCGCTGGCTATGTATTCTCCAAGGGAGGGAGGACATTGGCCTGACAACCACAGATTAACTACACCTGCCATGGACGAAAGAAGTTCATCCGAGACAGCAGCAGCTGCTCCACTTAATGCATCTAAGAGGTGTTGTGCACGGAGTCCGTCTCTACCGCACGATGTGCCCTTCGGAAAACTCTGAATGGCACGCAGTAACGCTTGGTTGTCGATTGAAATTGGTGCAGCATCAACAATAGATGAAGGAATGACCGGAGGGGAAGTGTAAGGATGTTTCTGTCTAAGCTCAGCAAGGGTGTCGTCAGTGTCAGGCGCAACACCATTGGAGGAGAGGATGCGAATGGCAGCGGTATAGTGACCTTGGCTAAGCTTCTTCTTGCAGGCCTGGGCATTAGTTTTCCGTGGCTTCTTAGAGTTTTTCCTGCACTTTTGAAGTTCCTTGTTAGCTTCTAGGATCTGGTGGAGTAGAGCAGCACAACCCTGAGGTTCCTTCCATTTGTCCAGGGCAAGGTTGATGATGTTAGTCTGGATTTTCTTCCTGGCACCGGACCGTTCTTCCATTGCATTTTTAGGAATATAGAGACTAAGCGTGCAGATGGGAAGCAGCAGCAAATGAAGCCATGGCCCTAACTCAGACGGATGTGATATAACCTTGTCAAGTGCAGATTTTAAGGTTCGAGAGAAATTTAATCTACACTGTGAAGGTATATTGGAAGTCGTTGTAATTTGCTTCCGAAATAGCAAGTTGAGCGTCTCAAGAGACAGCCCTGAAAGTTCATCAGCAGCAACGGCCTCTGCACATTGATCAACAACGACAGGGATGGGAGAAGTAGGTTTGTCAAGACCAAATATTAGAAAGTATGCTCCTCTGCCATTGAAAGGTCCTTTCAGGATACCACCAGCATGGCCTCGACAGGGTCTCTTCCAAGAAAACCACATGAAGCAAAATCAAGTGCGTAATTACACAGGGTGTGTAGGAAGCCTAGCGACAAGCTGGGCTCCCACTTTTATTATAATTATTATTATTATTATTATAAAAATTGTTTTTACAAAGGAGAAGTTGGTAGCCTAGCCACAAGCTGGGCACCAATACCTTTCTGAATAACCAAACCTAATCTATGAAAAAGAAAACTACCATGACCACTGCTGGCATCAAGGTTATCCAAGCAATTCCTAAGCCTCTTTAAAAGCATTACAAAATCCTCACCAAGTTCACCTAAGGAAGTGAAAGCCAAAACACCCAAACCATAACCACGAGAAGTGCATATGTCTAAATATTTGGTGCGTTTACGTGAAACTGCGTTAGAAATGGCTTGGCACAGTATGAAAGCATTCCTGCCGCGGTAAAAGGTGAAACACCAGTAACATCAAAACACACATCTTTCCCATTCTCCCACCCATAGACAAGGATATCTGCAGGGCTTCAAGGCTTGGCCATTTGAAACAAGGCCCAAGGACACTTCTTTTCTAGCATGTACACCAGACTTTATAACACATATCAAGAATAACGTCTCTAACGAGATCATGGCGATATTTGAGCCCGACCTCACCGGCACAATGAATCGCATGATCGCCAAAAATGTCCATATCTCGCTTACAACACGGACACAAACCACCTTTTGGAAAAAGTGGAATACCGAGTCGATAACTCAAAACACTCTAAAGCGCCTTGGCCCAATATTCGTTGAAGCCCACTAATTGGTACAGCCAAGAGGTATTCTTGCGCATGTTTCATTACAGTTAGATTGCCACAAAACCGAGTCTCTATCAGACATGATGAATTGGCTCGGGATTTTCTTCTTCACAACATCAAAGTATGTAGCTGCCAAGGTGTGCATGGAAGGGGGGGCAGTTTCTACAAAGCTGAAGGAAGAATGTAAATCACAAACCTGGATGAAAGTCTGCAAGGCTTGCTGGTATGTGTGGCCATTCTCAGAACAAGCAGAGTATAGGTCTCTTAGTATAATATTCTGCACGGACCTGGTCTGATTCTGAGAAGCGAGATAGCAATAATTGCTCGTGTCTGACATCGTATAAATCCCCAAACCACCGTCTTTAATAGGTAAAGTGGAGATACGCTGTTGCAAAGGGCCAAAGCCAGCTCCATCTCCGGTCACGAGGTGCCTCAAATAAAACAAAAGATGTTTATCAAAAATATCAATGCCTTGTTGGAGCGCCGAAGGCTGGTGGTGCGCATAGTGAAGTATAACTTTGAAACCCCAGCACAATTACGTAGGAGAAGCAATTCGCTCTGAGGGTCCTTAAGCTTCTTAATAGAGGTCATGAGCTGGATGGTTTTGTTAACTCTATTAACAACAATAGCGCTACAGAATTGTGAATCAAGACTGATAGGACCTCCAAGAAGCTTCACACCACCAACGGATCTACCAATGTCGGAAGGAAACACACCTTCATTGAAGCTTCTAGCGTCAACGGTAGGCCAAAAAACTTCTGTCTTCTTGACATTAAGATGCAAACCCCTAAGCAAACCTTCCGAATGTATGAGCTTTAAAGCCTTGGCCACCTCCAAAGTGTCCCCAATAATAGTGCCATCGTCTAGGTACCACGCATGTAAATCTAGCTTGCATTGCGAAGCTATCTTTTTTACCAAGGGATGGAGCGTGAGGGCAAAAAGAAGGGGCCCCAGTGGGTCTCCTTGTTGGACACCTTGCGCAGAAGATAGGATGAAGTCAGTCGTAATAATAAAGTCGTGCAGGTTTTGCGTAGCAAAACTCGACCCATCTAGAGATAGCCGGACAATGTTCTCGAACTTCTTGGATAAGAATAGATCTATCGACCAAGCCTAACAAGCTAAGCTCCAACAACATACTACTACATTAATTGAACATGTTGCTGTGTTAGCCTACCAGCGAGCCTCATGGGTAACCTAGCCAAGGGAGCCGAAGCGGATGGGGAGGCTGAGATTGTGTCACAAGGGGGGAAAACTAACTCTACCTTCCATGTTAATTCCTGCAATATTACGCCATTGGGGGATCGAACCTGGGACCTCCTTGTGACACAATCTCAGCCTCCCCATCCGCTTCGGCTCCTTTGGCTAGGTTACCCATGAGGCTCGCTGGTAGGCTAGCACAACAACCTGTTCAATTAATGCAGTAATATGTCGTTGGAGCTTAGCTTGTTAGGCGTCCAACTAGTTTCATGTAATAATCGTTATTCATTATTATATTATTGGATAACAATTATTACATGAAACTATTTGGAAGCCTAACAAGTTAAGCTCCAAAAGGGATGACCTGCTGAGCTAGGTGCCCGTTATTATTATTATTCTGAAATTATTATATTATTGGATAAATATTATTACATGAAACTAGTTGTAAGCCTAACAAGCTAAGCTCCAACGACATACTACTACATTAATTGAACAGGTTGCTGTGCTAACCTACCAGCGAGCCTCATGGGTAACCTAGCCAAGAGAGCCGAAACGGCGGGAGGGGGGGCTGAGATTGTGTCACAAAGGGGGCAAGCTAACACTACCTTCCATGTTATTATTATTGTTATTATTATTATTATTATTATTATTAATTATGAAAAATTACAAAGGAAAACTACAAAGGAGTGGTTGGTAGCCTAGCAACAAGCTGAGCACCAATACCTTTATTATTATTATTATTATTATTATTATTATAGATCATTATTATTATTATTATTATTATTATTATTATTATTATTATTTTTACTTTAATTTATTTT
Organism: Papaver armeniacum; assembly: GCA_023531295.1. Classification (NCBI taxonomy): domain Eukaryota; kingdom Viridiplantae; phylum Streptophyta; class Magnoliopsida; order Ranunculales; family Papaveraceae; genus Papaver; species Papaver armeniacum. Next base: position 10,487 of record JAJJWW010001720.1, on the reverse strand, counting down.
AGATCATTATTATTACATGAAACTAGTTGGAAGCCTAACAAGCTAAGCTCCAACGACATACTACTACATTAATTGAACATGTTGATGTGCTAGTCTACCCCGGCGGGCCTCATGGGAAACCTTGCCAAGGGAGCCGAAACGGCGGGAGGGGGCGAGATTGTGTCACAAGGGGGCAAATTAACACTATCTTCCATGTTAATTCCTGCAATATTACGCCATTGGGGACTCGAACCTGGGACCTCCTGGAGCGCATTAAACTTTGGGGAACGGGGATGACCAGCTGAGCTAGGGGCCCGTTCTTATTATTATTATTATTATTATTAAAAGGCAGTTACTGTTGTCTCGCCTTTTACTGGGCAAGATGTTTGCATGGATGTTACTGTTGTCTCGCCTTTTACTGGTGATGGTGTTCGCTCTTTTGTCCCAGGGAAATACATTTCAAAGGCAGTTTCAAGGAAGCGTGCTAAATATCTGGACAAGTGCACTTCACTCGGTTATAGTCTCGGGGTCTTGGCTTTTTCCACTTTAGGTGAGCTCGGCGAAGATACTTTATGTTTTTTTAAGCGTCTGAAGAATTGTCTTGTTAATAATGACGCTAGTAGCGGTTATGGTAGTTTTGTTTTTCATAGAGTAGGCGTTGCTGTTCAGAGGGGGGTTGGCGCTCAGCTTGTTGCTAGGTTGCCAACCAATAGCTCTGTGTGATTCTTTTAATTAATTAATCAAACAGCTAAACAAGGACTAATTTTAGATCACATTTTCATGATATATAAACAACATTTTAGGTTTCATTATTATTATTATTATTATTTTTTTTTTTTTTAGGGTTTATTATTATTATACTATTATTGTTATAACACAGAAGATTCAATACATGGCGGTAGTAGGCAACCGGGCTACGATTTGGGCGCCTACGCCTTTTTGAATAATAATACCTAATCTATGAAATAAAGAATTACCAAATTTAAAATTTGCATCATTGTTGGTTAGGCACTTTCTTAATCTCTTGAGAAGCAAAACTAAGTCTTCTCCCAACTCTCCTAGGGTAGAAAAGGCTAGGGCTTTGAACCCATAGCCAAGGGCAGCACATGTATCCAAATATTTTTTACATTTGCGGCTCACAGCGTCATTGATTGCATGGCCCGGTAAAACTACGGGTTACGGCGTGGTGAATGGCGAGACTCCCGTGACGTCAAAGCATACATCTTCGCCTTCTTCCCAGTTGTGGACGAAAATGTCTGCCGGTTTAAGATCTTTTGCATCCGTAGACTGCAATCCTTGGGAAACTTCTTTCCTTGCCGGTTTATTATTATTATTATTATTATTATTATTATTATAAAATGTGTACATTACACTGAGGTAGGTGGCAACCGAGCGACAAGCTGGGCGCCAACACCTTTTTGGATTGCCACTCCTATTCTATGAAATAAAAATCGGCCAGAGTTACAATCTGCATCATTGCTTGCAAGACAATTCTTGAGACGTTTTAGGAAAACCACCGTATCTTCGCTCAACTCTCCCAAGGTGGTAAAGGCTAGAACGGCAAAGCCATAGCCATGAGAGTCACACGCTGCTAAGTATTTGTTGCGCTTGCGGAGCACCGCTTTGGCGATAGCCTGTCCGGGAACAAAGGAACAGATATCACTTGTGAACGGGGACACTCCTGTAACATCCATGCAAGTATCTCTCCCATTATCCCAATTGTAAACTAGCAAATCCGCCGGAAGCAAGGTCCTGCTACCACTAGAGCGAAGGCCAAGTTGTGCCTCTTTCCTTACCGCAACACCGGCTCTAAAACAAATGTCGATGAAAGTATCCCGAGCGTGGTCATGTCTGAATTTAAGCCCCACTTCACTGGCGCAATGTAATGCATGATCACCGTAAATGTCCATGTCTGAATTATTATTATTATTATTATTATTATTTTTTTTTTTTTTTTTTAAAAATTTTAAATATTATTACATGAAACTAGTTGGAAGCCTAACAAGCTAAAGCTCCAACGACATACTACTACATTAATTGAACGGGTTGCCGTGCTAACCTACCAGCGAGCCTCATGGGTAACCTAGCCAAGGGAGCCGAAGCGGATAGAGGGATGAGATTGTGTCACAAGGGGGGCAAGCTAACACTACCTTCCATGTTAATTCCTGCAATATTACGCCATTGGGGGCTCGAACCTGGGACCTCCTGGAGCGCATGAAACTTTGGGAAACGGGGATGACCAGCTGAGCTAGGGGCCCGTTCTTAGGATGTCGTTTATTATGCAAATACAAATTTCAATCGGGTTAAATGTAACCCCAACTAAATAAAACGCCATTTTTATGTAAGGCAATGACTAAATACAACACATTGTATAAATCTATTTTCAACAACTAACACGAGTATTCAGAGAACACATAGAACGTACAGCTTACACCTTGCAAGCAAGATCTACCTTCTGATACATATTTGAAACAACCACAGCTTATAGAGCATGTCTCTCTAATCTCAACCCCTTCTTTACTTCCCTCCCTAAGATCAACCCTTCTCCTAAGTTTTGTGACCGAATCAAGACTGGGACGGACATTTCCTAGTTTCGGCTAGGATTATACAGATTGATCTTTCGAATCTAAAGTACTCATGTGCAGTACCTTCTTTTAGGGTCTATACTCATTTCTCATCAACCTACCCACTTTTACTCTTTTTTCCAGAATCAGTTTTTACCTTACTATAACCTCATTATGGTAAAACTAGAAAACTATATGAAGCAATACTCGTGGAGACAAAATTTATCAATATAACCCATCGTACAAAGGATAATAATGGTACTCCGACATATAACAAACTGGTTATCCTCGAGGTATTGTCTTATCGAGATTGGAGAATGAACCCCATGGGTTTAGAAAATTTAATGGTCATCCACATATAAAACTCACGTCGTACATTTATACTGATTATATTAAGGCCCGGACGCATACTTTAAGCTGTCAAAATCAAAAAAAATCGCATCACCTTCAGCAATGCCAATAGAGTTCTCTCCACATATACTCTCCTTGAAACAAAGACACGGAGAATTTTCAAACAAAGAATTCAAAAAACTGATTTTGCAGGCGCTGGAAAATAAAGAACTTGGTTTGCAACCATCTTCTCCAAAAACCATAGAGGCAGAAGAAATAAAAACAGAAAATATATAAGACTTAAATGCAAATAGTAATGATTGTTACAGACTCATTTAAGAAGTAATGGCTCCAAATATTTTATCAGATAAAATCCTAACTAGAATATTCAAAAGAAATATCGCGGTATAGTCACAAGATTCTTGGTATACAATTTATTAACATAAAGCAAGCAGGGTCAACTCCACTTTTCATCAAGAACACGTATATGCTTTCAAAAAAAAAAAAAAGTAAAAGTGAAAAAGATAAAAAATTTCCCAAAAAAGTAAATCTTATCTAGATTTCCCACTTTAGATTATGGCTACCGCTTCTAGGTTGTTTTAGATATAGATAATATTCTCTAAAAAGAAAATCTTATCTTTTGTTTTTTGTAAACTACCCCTGTAAATATCCCTTAAGTGAAAGGGAAATTGGCAAGTGTCACTGTCTAAGAGTTTTAGAGTGGAAGCTTATGAGTATTTTCGAGAGTGATAGTTGGAGTCTTGGAGAGTGTTTTCCTTGTTCCCAGTTGTTTATGGGTAAAAATCGTTTCTGCTGATTTCGGTAATTTCGGTAGGTAAGTGAGAAACTGGTTCAAACCCTAAACAAATGTGCTGCACGTGAGCACTTTATAGATTCGAGAGATCAATCTATACAAGTCTGGCCTAAACCAAGAAATGGCCGTTCCAGACTTGCTTCGGTCACAAAGTGGAGGAGAAGGGTTGATTTGGGGAGGGAAGCAAAGAAAGGTGTTGAGGAGAGTAGTATCTCGACTTGTAGCAGAAAGTGAAGGCTTAGGAAGCTTGCAAGAGATGAAAGCTTTTGGGAGAGGTTGCAAAGTTGCCTTTCTGAGAGTGTAGTATTTTTCTCTGGCCAAGACTTGTTGTCTGGGTGGAAATAGGTAAGACCTATTTATACAAATCGAGATTGAAACGTACCACAGCCTCATGAAGGAAGAGAGTAAAGGGTGAAATAATGGGAGGAGGTGGTAACCGCATGGTTTAATGGGTGAAAACGTTTTTCACCATTATTTCCTCTTTTATTTGACCGCTTTACTCCTTTTCACGCTTTCTTAATGTGAGCGTAGTGTCGCTTGCATGTTGTGACCGCCAAACCAAAACCCTAAAGAAGCATCCCCCGTTTTGTGTTGATGTCTCGAGTGTTGGTTGCATCTTGAGTGCAAGTGGCACTTCTAGTGGCGCGTGTGTCATGTGCCAATGGCATGTGCGGAATGCCTTGGTGGTAGGTTGCACGGTTTGCAAGTTAGGCTACCAGCGTGTGTGTTTGGCATGTGCCAATGGCATGTGCGGAATGCCTTGGTGGTAGGTTGCACGGTTTGCAAGTTTAGGTTACCAGCGTGTGTGTTTGGCATGTGCCAATGGCATGTGCGGAATGCCTTGGTGGTAGGTCGCACGGCTTGCAAGTTAGGCTACCAGCGTGTGCGTTTGGCATGTGCCAATGGCATGTGCGGAATGCCTTGGTGGTAGGTCGCACGGTTTGCAAGTTAGGCTACCAGCGTGTGCGTTTGGCATGTGCGGAATGCCTTGGTGGTAGGTCGCACGGTTTGCAAGTTAGGCTACCAGCGTGTGTGTTTGGCATGTGCCAATGGCATGTGCGGAATGTTGACCTAGTTGCAAGTCTTGCGAGCCTAGGGCGCTATATTTGGCGTGGGCCAAAGGCATAGCGGCTTGGAAATATGGCTTGCGACACGTGTTGGCATGTGCCAATGGCACGTGCGGTCATGTTGACCTAGTAACAAGTCTTGCAAGCCTAGGGCGCTATATTTGGCGTGGGCCAAAGGCATAGCGGCTTGGAAATATGGCTTGCGACACGTGTTGGCATGTGTCAATGGCACGTGCGGCCATGTAGACCTAGTTGCAAGTCTTGCAAGCCTAGGGCGCTATATTTGGCGTGGGACAAAGGCATAGCGGCTTGGAAATATGGCTTGCGACATGTGTTGGCATGTGCCAATGGCACGTGCGGCCATGTTGACCTAGTTGCAAGTCTTGCAAGCCTAGGGCGCTATATTTGGCGTGGGCCAAAGGCATAGCGGCTTGGAAATATGGCTTGCGACACGTGTTGGCATGTGCCAATGGCACGTGCGGCCATGTTGACCTAGTTGCAAGTCTTGCAAGCCTAGGGCGCTATATTTGGCGTGGGCCAAAGGCATAGCGGCTTGGAAATATGGCTTACGACACGTGTTGGCATGTGCCAATGGCACGTGCGTCCATGTAGACCTAGTTGCAAGTATTGCAAGCCTAGGGCGCTATATTTGGCGTGGGCCGAAGGCATAGCGGCTTGGAAATATGGCTTGCGACACGTGTTGGCATGTGCCAATGGCACGTGCGGCCATGTTGACCTAGTTGCAAGTCTTGCAAGCCTAGGGCGCTATATTTGGCGTGGGCCAAAGGCATAGCGGCTTGGAAATATGGCTTGCGACACGTGTTGGCATGTGCCAATGGCACGTGCGGCCATGTTGACCTAGTTGCAAGTCTTGCAAGCCTAGGGCGCTATATTTGGCGTGGGCCAAAGGCATAGCGGCTTGGAAATATGGCTTGCGACACGTGTTGGCATGTGCCAATGGCACGTGCGGCCATGTTGACCTAGTAACAAGTCTTGCAAGACTAGGGCGCTATATTTTGCGTGGGACAAAGGCATAGCGGCTTGGAAATATGGCTTGCGACATGTGTTGGCATGTGCCAATGTGCGGCCATGTTGACCTAGTTGCAAGTCTTGCAAGCCTAGGGCGCTATATTTGGCGTGGGCCAAAGGCATAGCGGCTTGGAAATATGGCTTGCGACACGTGTTGGCATGTCCCAATGGCACGTGCGGCCATGTAGACCTAGTTGCAAGTCTTGCAAGCCTAGGGCGCTATATTTAGCGTGGGCCAAAGGCATAGCGGATTGGAAATATGGCTTGCGACACGTGTTGGCATGTGCCAATGGCACGTGTGGCCATGTTGACCTAGTTGCAAGTCTTGCAAACCTAGGTTGCTATATTTGGCGTGGGCCAAAGGCATAGCGTCTTGGAAATATGGCTTTCGACACGTGTTGGCATGTGCCAATGGCACGTGCGCCCATGTAGACCTAGTTGCAAGTCTTGCAAGCCTAGGGCGCTATATTTGGCGTGGGCCGAAGGCATAGCGGCTTGGAAATATGGCTTGCGACACTTGTTGGCATGTGCCAATGGCACGTGCGGCTATGTTGACCTAGTTGCGAGTCTTGCAAGCCTAGGGCGTTATATTTGGTGTGGGCCAAAGGCATAGCGGCTTGGAAATATGGCTTGCGACACGTGTTGGCATGTGCGAATGGCACGTGCGGCCATGTTGACCTAGTTGCAAGTCTTGCAAGCCTAGGGCGCTATATTTGGCGTGGGCCAAAGGCATAGCGGCTTGGAAATATGGCTTGCGACACGTGTTGGCATGTGCCAATGGCACGTGCGGCCATGTAGACCTAGTTGCAAGTCTTGCAAGCCTAGGGCGCTATATTTGGAGTGTGTCAAAGGCATAGCGGCTTGGAAATATGGCTTGCGACACGTGTTGGCATGTGCCAATGGCACGTGCGGCCATGTAGACCTAGTTGCAAGTCTTGCAAGCCTAGGGCGCTATATTTGGCGTGGGCCATAGGCATAGCGGCTTGGAAATATGGCTTGCAACACGTGTTGGCATGTGCCAATGGCACGTGCGGCCATGTTGACCTAGTTGCAAGTCTTGCAAGCCTAGGGCGCTATATTTGGCGTGGGCCAAAGGCATAGCGGCTTGGAAATATGGCTTGCGACACGTGTTGGCATGTGCCAATGGCACGTGCGGCCATGTTGACCTAGTTGCAAGTCTTGCAAGCCTAGGGCGCTATATTTGGCGTGGGCCAAAGGCATAGCGGCTTGGAAATATGGCTTGCGACACGTGTTGGCATGTGCCAATGGCACGTGCGGCCATGTAGACCTAGTTGCAAGTCTTGCAAGCCTAGGGCGCTATATTTGGCGTGGGCCGAAGGCATAGCGGCTTGGAAATATGGCCTGCGACACGTGTTGGCATGTGCCAATGGCACGTGCGGCCATGTTGACCTAGTTGCAAGTCTTGCAAGCCTAGGGCGCTATATTTGGCGTGGGCCAAAGGCATAGCGGCTTGGAAATATGGCTTGCGACACGTGTTGGTATGTGCCAATGGCACGTGCGGCCATGTTAACCTAGTTGCAAGTCTTGCAAGCCTAGGGCGCTATATTTGGCGTGGGCCAAAGGCATAGCGGCTTGGAAATATGGCTTGCGACACGTGTTGGCATGTGCCAATGGCACGTGCGGCCATGTAGACCTAGTTGCAAGTCTTGCAAGCCTAGGCGCTATATTTGGCGTGGGCCAAGGCATAGCGGCTTGGAAATATGGCTTGCGACACGTGTTGGCATGTGCCAATGAATACGTCGCAGCCATGTTGACCTAGTTGCAAGTCTTGCAAGCCTATGGCGCTATATTTGGCGTGGGCCAAAGGAATTGCGGCTTGGAAATGTGGCTTGCGACACGTTTTGGCATGTGCCAATGGCACGTGCGGCCATGTAGACCTAGTTGCAAGTCTTGCAAGCCTAGGGCGCTATATTTGGCGTGGGCCGAAGGCATAGCGGCTTGGAAATATGGCTTGCGACACGTGTTGGCATGTGCCAATGGCACGTGCGGCTATGTTGACCTAGTTGCAAGTCTTGCAAGCCTAGGGCGCTATATTTGGCGTGGGCCAAACGCATAGCGGCTTGGAAATATGGCTTGCGACACGTGTTGGCATGTGCCAATGGCACGTGCGGCCATGTTGACCTAGTTGCAAGTCTTGCAAGCCTAGGGCGCTATATTTGGCGTGGGCCAAAGGCATAGCGGCTTGGAAATATGGCTTGCGACACGTGTTGGCATGTGCCAATGGCACGTGCGGCCATGTTGACCTAGTTGCAAGTCTTGCAAGCCTAGGGCGCTATATTTGGCGTGGGCCAAAGGCATAGCGGCTTGGAAATATGGCTTGCGACACGTGTTGGCATGTGCCAATGGCACGTGCGGCCATGTAGACCTAGTTGCAAGTCTTGCAAGCCTAGGGCGCTATATTTGGCGTGGGCCAAAGGCATAGCGGCTTGGAAATATGGCTGCGACACGTGTTGGCATGTGCCAATGGCACGTGCGGCCATGTTGACCTGGTTACAAGTCTTGCAAGCCTAGGGCGCTATATTTGGCGTGGGCCAAAGGCATATGGCTTGGAAATATGGCTTGCGACACGTGTTGGTATGTGCCAATGGCACGTGCGGCCATGTTAACCTAGTTGCAAGTCTTGCAAGCCTAGGCGCTATATTTGGCGTGGGCCAAAGGCATAGCGGCTTGGAAATATGGCTTGCGACATGTGTTGGCATGTGCCAATGGCACGTGCGGCCATGTAGACCTTGTTGCAAGTCTTGCAAGCCTAGGGGCGCTATATTTAGCGTGGGCCAAAGGCATAGCGGCTTGGAAATATGGCTTGCGACACGTGTTGGCATGTGCCAATGGTACGTGCGGCCATGTTGACCTAGTTGCAAGTCTTGCAAGCCTATGGCGCTATATTTGGCGTGGGCCAAAGGAATTGCGGCTTGGAAATGTGGCTTGCGACACGTGTTGGCATGTGCCAATGGCACGTGCGGCCATGTAGACCTAGTTGCAAGTCTTGCAAGCCTAGGGCGCTATATTTGGCGTGGGCCAAAGGCATAGCGGCTTGGAAATATGGCTTGCGACACGTGTTGGCATGTGCCAATGGCACGTGCGGCTATGTTGACCTAGTTGCAAGTCTTGCAAGCCTAGGGCGCTATATTTGGCGTGGGCCAAACGCATAGCGGCTTGGAAATATGGCTTGCGACACGTGTTGGCATGTGCCAATGGCACGTGCGGCCATGTTGACCTAGTTGCAAGTCTTGCAAGCCTAGGGCGCTATATTTGGCGTGGGCCAAAGGCATAGCGGCTTGGAAATATGGCTTGCGACACGTGTTGGCATGTGCCAATGGCACGTGCGGCCATGTAGACCTAGTTGCAAGTCTTGCAAGCCTAGGGCGCTATATTTGGCGTGGGCCAAAGGCATAAGCGGTTTGGAAATATGGCTTGCGACACGTGTTGGCATGTGCCAATGGCACGTGCGGCCATGTTGACCTAGTTGCAAGTCTTGTAAGCCTAGGGCGCTATATTTGGCGTGGGCCAAAGGCATAGCGGCTTGGAAATATGGCTTGCGACACGTTTTGGCATGTGCCAATGGCACGTGCGGTCATGTTGACCTAGTTGCAAGTCTTGCAAGCCTAGGGCGCTATATTTGGCGTGGGCCAAGGCATAGCGGCTTGGAAATTTGGCATTATTGCCACGGTGCGCGAGGTGCGGCTTGGTTTGGCATTGTTGCCATGGTGCGCAGTGCGGCTTGGTTTAGCATTATTGCCATGGTCGCGATATGCGGCTTGGTTTTAGCATTGTTGCCATGGTGCGCGGTGCGGATTGGTTTAGCATTATTTCCATGGTGCGCGGGTGCGGCTTGGTTTGGCATTGTTGCCATGGTGTGCGATATGCGGCTTGGTTTGCCATTGTTGCCATGGTGCGCTTGATATGCGGCTTGGTTTAGCATTGTTGCCATGGTGCGCGATATGCGGCTTGGTTTTAGCATTATTGCCATGGTGCGCAGTGCGGCTTGGTTTGGCATTGTTGCCATGGTGCGCGATATGCGGCTTGGTTTGGCATTGTTGCCATGGTGCGCGATATCACGGCTTGGTTTAGCATTATTGCCATGGTGCGCGATATCACGGCTTGGTTTAGCATTATTGCCATGGTGCGCGAAGTGCGGACTTGGTTTGGCATTGTTGCCATGGTGCGCGATATCTGCGGCTTGGTTTAGCATTATTGCCATGGTGCGCGATATGCGGCTTGGTTTAGGCATTGTTGCCATGGTGCGCGAGTGCGGCTTGGTTTGGCATTGTTGCCATGGTCTGTGATATGCGGCTTAGTTTAGCATTATTGCCATGGTCTGTGATATATGCGGCTTGGTTTTGGCATTGTTGCCATGGTGCGCGAGTGCGGCTTGGTTTGGCATTGTTGCCATGGTGCGCGATATGCGGCTTGGTTTAGCGTTATTGCCATGGTGCGCGATCTGCGGCTTGGTTTGGAATTAGGGTTACGTGTTGAAAACCCTAATCGGTATTTTGAAAAAATACCCCTATTAATTATTACACATGAGTTAAATCCTCTTAGTTAATGTGTTGCGGGTAACACTAGGTCATGGGGTTTCGATTTTACCCCTTATCTAAAAACCACCATCAACATTAAGTCCACCTTTTATAAATAGGATTTGGAATCCTTGCCTGCGGTAGTTTGCACAAATCGGGAGAAGCT